>PVLA01004873.1:0-163267 GCA_004027455.1 Hydrochoerus hydrochaeris
CATGCTGTCCTACCCACTGAGGACCTTTGGGTGGAAGGAGGGGTTGCCGAGTCCCCTTCCAGCTGCTGAGCTTCTTCATGTGGTGAAATCTTTGTTTTGAATATGGTACATAACCCACTATTTCCAGACATTCTCAGAACATCTTCATACACAGAAAATCAAGTACAATGGCCACTTATGCTTGTATTATTGTACTTTTTCCTCCTATAATAATGGCACCTTTTGCAAGAAATATATTTAAGAGGTAATTGAAACTGTTCTAAATTATTTCTTTGATTAATGTGTGAGGGAAAATATAACTCAGAATGTTTCAAAAGCAATATTTCTATCCTCATCACCATAGAACATAGGTCCACTGAACCACTGTATGTTCACTTGTTTCAGGCAACATGTTAGAACAAAGATATTTTATGAAGTGCTTCATAATGGAATTACTTTTTCTGAAAAAAGAATTGTGAATTCATATTTTATCCTTGAAAATTTTTAAGTCAAATCATTGAAGTGTCCTTTTTGATCACAAGTAAAGTTTTGTAGTGGAATTTTTAAAACTGAATATCCTTCTGATTAAACACCTAGGAAAAGAGATGAGAAAACTAATTAACTGAGTATCTTTTATGTGCCAGTTATTCTCCATGATTCTTTTGATCCTCGAACAACCCTGATGGATATGTGTTATTACCTCTGGCAGGTCACTGGACATGAGTCCTTATCAGAAAAACAGGTGGCAGTACTCTCCCAAGGATCAAACATCTTGTAGCAGACATATATCTATCAGAGTTATAAAAATGGAAGCTTTAGTTAATGGCACAGAATGGGAAGAAAATCACTGTGGCAGTGTTGCTTCTCCTTGTGATTATATCTCAGGCCTAAAATTGTAGCATTTGTAGTAAGGAAAAATTTCACCCATGTTCTGCATCATTTGACTAATTGTACATCTTTAACATGTCATGGTATTTCTTTAAAGAATTGACAGTAACAGTGAATGCCCTGGATTTAATATTTAACTGACATACTGTACAGTCAAAATGTCTCATCCAGGTCTTCTTAGGTAGATGTGAAGATGAGAGTAGACTCTTTCCAATTTTAGGTTAAAATAATGATTTTATAGCATTTTCCAGCATGCTATATCAAGTTCTGTGGTGTATATAAGATTCTCATTGATTCTAGAAGATAATAATTATTTCTTTTATAAGTGAAAGGCTTCTGACAGGTGTACCTGCAGCTTGCAAAAGTAGACAGTCTCTTACTTCTTTTTCTTGAGTTTGCTTTTTAAAGTTTTCCTCTGGCTCTTCTTGGCTAAAAAATATTCCAAGTGTTTAAAAATGACATAGGATAATTAACATGGATATATCCACTGAGATTTCATAAATGTTAACAATTTGGGGTGTGTGTTTTAGATCCTTAGAATAGAAGAAGTACAAAGTTGCAGATATAGTTGAAGTACGTTTTTTACTTCTCTACTGTTTTTTCCTTTTCCCCTCTGCAGATGTAGCCAATGATCTGTGATTATTCTGAAATTACTATTAGTATGTGCATTCAAAACCAGTGTCATGTAGCTTTTGTGACTTTTAATTTACACAAGTAGTACAATTTTCTTCCATATTCAAGTTTATTCTGTTTTGTTCTTTCTGTTTTCTTGAAGTGAATATTTAGGCCATTAATTGTCAGTGTTTCTTACCTTCTGATGTGTACATTTGAGGACATATATCTTTCTATAGACACAGGATTAACTGTATTCCACAGGTTTTGAATTTAATGACCATTCAATCTAAATGGGTTTAAAATTTTTATTATTTTTTTGTTGAGTCTTTACTCATTAATTTTCTTTAAACTTCCAAAACTGCAGTGTTATGGTTGAGTTTATGAGTTCCACTTTTGCTGCATAGTGATTGTAATGGTTTATATATTATCAATTCTTTTGTATTTGTTGGGAGCTAATTTTGGCTTATTGCTTGATCAGTTTTTTAAAACTGTGTTTTAATGACTTGAAAAGAATATGTGATCCCCTTTTCTTAGGAATAGGCCCTACCTATTTTTGTTAGAATAGATTTATTAGTTGTGTTATTCAGAACTACTATAACATTACTAGTTGGTTTTTTATCTGCTTCATCTACCAGATTTTAAGAAAAATATGTTAAAATCTCCCACTAGGATTGTGAGTTTATAAATTTCTCCTTGAGCTTGTATCAGTTTAGCTGTGTAGTTTGAATCTCTGTTGCTTTTTGTGGTCAAACCCAAGTATCTCCTTTATCCTTATTAATGGTTTTTTTCTTCCAATTCTATTCTGTCTTATATTAATATCATGGAGCCAGCTCTCTCAGTAATTCATTTTTCTATTTCTTTGCTTTCCACTTATCTAAGTAATTGCTTTTTGGTTAACTCTATTGTAAACAACATATAATTAGATTTTTAAATATCCAATCTGATAATAATAGTTACTAGAGAAACTTATTGTTTATCTTTATTTGATTACTTATATTTTAGTAATTTTTCTAACACTTTCTATTAAAGTTGGTATTTCTATTAAAGTTGATATTCTCTGTCTTTTGCTTTCTTTTGGTTTCAGTAGTGTTTCTCACATTCTTCCTCCATTTTATTTCTACTATTTGGAAACATATATTTTCTTCTATTTTTAGTGGTTACTATTAAAATATGATAAATATGTGTGTGCGTGATATATATACACATATATTTTTGACTTAATGAAACAATATAGTAGTCATGGATTGCTTAAATATGTCCCCTTCCATCGTATATAATATATACTATCACAAATATTATTGTTGACTAGTGACTCAGTTAGGCTGTCTTTATGAACCCTGCTCAGCTGGACCAGGTATATAGCTCAGTGGCACAGTGCCTGCCTGGCAAGAGCAAGGTCCTGAGTTCAATTTCTAGTACCAAAAAAATCTTAACTGAACCCTGCTCAGATTGGGTTATTACTTAGTTACTCTGTGTTTGTGTTTGGCTTTGCTACTTACTAGCTGTTACCTTGTGCTTCCTCAGTTTCCTCATATGCAAAAGGAGGCTTATAGTAACATCTACTACCAATTTATGTTGCTAATTAATAAGCTGTTAGTTCTTGACATAATAACTACTCTGATTTTCACACTTATTATTTAGTGATTATTAGACTGTCAACATGTTTACTGACAATTTTATTGACAATTTCTTTTCTTCTGGTTCAGTTGCTTTTTCCTTGAAGTAGAGCCCACAGTAGTGAGTTATTTAATACAATTCTGTAATGAACTCTCAGTTTTATTAACAAATGCCTTTATTTCTTATCTTTAAAATGATGTATATAGTTGGTGATGAAATAATCATAGTTATTCTTTCCCAGAATATTGAAGACTCTCTCTCCCCCTTTCTCTCTCTCTCTCCCCACTTTCTCTCCCCCTCTCTTTCCTCTCTCCCTGTCTCCCTGTCTCCCTCTCTGTCTCCCTCTCTCCCTCTTACCTCCCTCTGGAATCCTTACAGAACAACTTTTGTACTCTTTCTCTCATGTATCTCAATTGAACTTTGAATTTTTAAAAATCTCTTTGTTTTTCTTTGCAGCTGTCCAGATGATTTCTTCTGATCCATTCTTTCAGTTCATAGTTTTTAACTGTGGTAGTGTTTCTAATTCTGTTTAACTCTCCCATTGAGTTTTAAAATATTTTTAATTTTAGAACTTCTGATTTATATAAAAATTACAAAAATACTTCATAGCTTTCTTATAATCCACACCTAGTTTTCCCTATTAACATCCTAACCTGGTATGGCCATTTTGTTACAATGAATGAAGAAATATTGGTGCATTATTAACTAAAGTCTCATAGCTTATTCAAATTTTCTTTCTTTGTCCAAGTATCCCACTCAAGATACCATATCGAATAACTTCTGTTGAGTTTTAATTTAAACTGCTCACAGTCTGTTGTTGTATTGGCATGTGATGTTTCCTTTAAGGAAAGAGAGAGAAAGAAGGAGACTTTAGTTTTTAGAGCAACTATAAACTTATACAAATATTGAGCAGGTAGTGTGAAGATTTCCTATATAAGCCTGTCACTATTTCCTGTTATTTCACCTTGCATTAGTATGTTAGATTTGTTTTAACCAATAAGCTAACATTCATACTTTATTATTCAGTAAAGCTCATAGTGCACATTAGTTCATGGTATTATATAATTGCGTGATTTTTGACAAATAAATAATAACATATATCTGCAATTGCACACAAATAGTTTCAATGCTCTGAAACTCCAATGCTTCAGCTGTTCATCTCTGTCCACTCTGAGTCTCTGCCCCAGCAGTTTTTGAACTTTGCACTTTGTACTTTCAGCTTTTCCAGAACGTTACTTAGTTGGAATTATGCAGAATGCAGCCTTTTTAGATTGACTTAGCAATATACATTCTTGCTATCCTAATATTGCCTGTTTTTAGAGGGGGCAGAGTTAACTGTTCTATTTTGTGAAGTACTGTGTCATTATTTTCTAACCTGCAATTAATTTTTTCCAGCTTTTATTTTTTTATTAGTACCTGTACATATTATACAGTGACTATATGAGTTGCATAGTGTTGCCTACATAGCCAGTCCACGATTGATTTGGCTTGATCTTTTTTGGGACCCAAGTTCTCCAGTAGCTTCTAAGCTTGGGGCTTTCAAAACGCAGTGGATTTGAGATAGCATTTACTTTCTCCCTAGTCTGAATTCCCTTATTGTTTCCAGTACCTGGGGATTTCTGTCTTTTTCTCATTCTTTTCTTTCTCTTTCCCTTTTCCTTCCTTCCCTTCTCATTTCTTTCCTTTCTCTTTTTTTGAGGTATGCTATGCATTAAGCAATACTAGTTTTGTAAATTCATACTTTCTAAGCATTGCCACATGTTTTTGTGACAAATGAATCCCTTCTGCATCAGCTAGTTTTATCAGAAATCTTCCTATTTCTTTTTAAGAAGGAAAATCCTTTTTCATTTGGCCTGACGCTTGGCATCTGGAGAAAGTACCTGGAAAGTCAAGACAGTGCCAGGTTTATAATGCCATGGCACAGAGTAAAGTGGATGGGAAGAGCAGTGTAAGTGGCAAAGACCAGTGACCCCCAATCAGTTCACCATCAATATTACCTTAAATTGTAAGTCTAGTGTGTACTTCATAAAATTTTCTTTTTAAAAAGGAAAACAGCATATAAAGTTAATTAATATAAATTCCCCCAGTTCTGTTCATCACAAAATTTATAAGCATACTTTAATTCCTGATGAGATGAGCAATGTTACTGCATCACAATGATACTCTTTCAACCAAGAGCCAAGAAGCTAAATGTGCCAATTTAGCTTAATCAGAGAACTATGTTACCCGTAAAGCACAATTTTTCTTCTTTCCTTCAGGTTATTTGAAGCTAGCTCATAGAGTTCCTTTAGTGACCCTACATTTGGAAATGCTGGAATAAGGATATGATTAGAACTCCAGAGACAAAGAAGTTATTCTTGCTGGCCTCCTCCCTCTTAGCTACTGCTGGATTGGCTAGCAACTGCCCTGTGGTCACACTGCTTTCTCCTTCCTTGACCAGGGATGCAGTGTCTTCTGAGGGTGTTGAGGCAGTTCTGAAATTATCCAGGAATGGGTGTTAATTTGGTTTAGAGCTTTTAAAGGATGCTATTTGCAGTAGTACAAAGAGTATCATACAAATTCATTTTGCCTCTACCCTTGACAAATTACTCCAGTTTTCATATCAGATTAGGAAGTCCTGAATCACCAAAGCAAATGTGTTCTTTTAGGCTTATCAGTGATTCTGCCCAACTTTGGTTAATGTACCTTATGCAGTCAGCTCTTGCTTAAATGTTGTTCACTATAAGTTTTATCATATCATATAGAATCATGCCTTAGAAAAACGTGCACTAATTTTTCTTTACAATTATTAACCAGGCCTCCCTGTCTCCAAACCCTCAGTGCTCTGCATTGAGAAAGAAACAAATCCCTAGTTAAATATGTAACTCTGAATCTAAGCTACTCATGACAGCGATGGCTGGTCTTACTCTGAAGTCAGCCTGTCATCAGAGGACCATGGGTAGGAGGCGCATCACTGGACAGCCTGCAGGAGGCAGAGGGAGGGTAAAGCAGGAAGCAGTTAGGAGGTTCTGTTGTCTCTCTGTTGCTTTACATAGTCAAAGAGCTTATTTTTAGAATGGACTTTCCCAGAGGGATAAACAATACAATTCCATTATCCAAACTTTTAAATCATACTTCTAGCCTTTTTACTTACCTTATACTCTCTGTGTTATTTTTACAATAAAATGGGCATTAAGTGAAAGATGAGAATATAGGCAGGGTCACTGAGTTTAAATCTACAGAATGTGCATAAAGACAATGGGAAGGAGAGGGAGTGATTCTGAACACAGCTGGCCATAGCCCTAAGGGGAGGGGGTCTGAGTGGGCATAGGTAGGAGTTGCATGGGAAGTGGGCACAGGTGCATCTTTCCAATTCCTTCACAAGATTTGCTCCTGCTCCTTGCATGGAAGAGCATTCTGTGTCCCACTCACAGATTCCTGAGTACGCCACACTGTTTCACCTCTCCTCATTCAGTGCTTTCCATCCGTCATGTGTGCTCACTTCCACCTCAAACATGGCTTTTAAGCTTTGCATGCAAGGTAAGGTCAAACAGCAAGGTAAAACACAGGAGAGAGGAAGAAGGTAAAGACACAAGCAAGCAGAAGTAGATGGCTCATCAAGGCACAGTTGAGTGGAAGAGCGATGTTTGAGGGGCACATCATGAAGTCAGATGGGAAATCCACTTCTAAATCAATCGTCGCCTTCATCAAATGGTGTCCATTCGATCTGCTCATTGCTATTTATATCATTGCTACATTTTGGCCTTTTGTTAATCATTCAGCCTTTGTTTAATCCCTTAACCATTCTTCTTTGGTCCTTCCTTGGCTTCAGGGTAAATATCATGTGAATGTTAACTCAGAGCTTTTAACCTAGGCAGTCTCTAGGTGAGCTGCTTTCAGCCCCTCTCATTTACTGATGTTTAAAGTGACACTTATTTCCTCCTTTGGAAGTCAGATCTTGTTTAATAGTGCTTTTTCAAGTGGAGAGATTAGTTGTGGTCACAGTGGCAAATTTTTCATAATTCTCCAAGTACTATAAAAAGCAACTTAATGGCACAAAGTGAATTCCCATGATGGAGCTGTCCTGTCACTGTGAATTGCTGTGATCATCTTTGAAGTGATATTTCTTTCCACACTGTCTGTCAGCAACTATGTAGGGTTTGTTTTAGAATAAAAAACTGTGCACAATTAGTTGATCTGCATCCAAGGAATTCAAACATCTTTTGTTGCTGTTTTTGGATGTGATCACTGTTCACTAGTTCAGTTGTGTGGTAGTTTTATATTTATGCATCCTGAAATTTTATATTCAGTTGCAATTTTTACATATCCTTTTTTTCTTATTGTTCACTTACTGGAGGATAACTATAGAAGAAAAATAATTTTTATCTCTTCTTAATGACATTCACTTCATTGAATTCTTTTTTTAACAAATCATATACCTTCTACTTTACATGTTTAACTTCTGAAATCTTTACTATATATATGACTTGAATCTGATTCACATTTCCCCTATCTTTTCACACATATCTAGAACTTTTGTTTTCCTTTTGTATTTTCCAGACCGGGAAAAATATAGTACTTGTAAACTGATGATTTAATTTGGATAAATGCCTTTTTTATTTTCTCCCCCTGTGATTTATTGCTTAAAATCATGAGAACCATTCAAGTAGAGATACTGTTTTTCAAGCTGTGACCCAACTTTGGATGTTGACCTCACAAACTAAGAAAGATTTATCCCATGTGATTCAATGGTGGAAGTAATAATATCAGCACTTAAAACCTTCTAAGGCACCATCAGGAAAAAGAAATCATGGTCTTTCTGCTTCTTATTAAGAACAGCTGGCAATTTAAAAAGCAGACACTTATTGAGGGGAAGGAGATAAAAATGATCAAACAGAAATGTCTCCTTCTGCAATTAAATATGAACTGATGATGCTACAGAGTAGTGATAAAACCAGGTCTTAGTTTTCTCTTGATGAGTGTATGCACATATACTTATTTTTATTGGAAAAGATGAATTTTCTTATGCATTTAATCTCATTGGTGGATACACATCTAAATCAAAATATCTTTGTAAACTATTAGCTTTATGTAAAAGCCTATTTAAGATGTCATGTTTGCTATGGCTTTGTTGAGAGTCAGATAAGCTTATCTGCTGTGTGAATTACATCTGTGAGACATGGGCTCTTACCATGCCTTCTGCACATGGATTCCACACGTCTGCCAGGAAACAGAGCTGATTCCCGTCATTTGAAGGCAGCCCTTAGAAATGACCCTCTGTAGACCCTAAGACTGAAATATTAAAGGAAGGCTGCCAAAGTGACCTTTGAGCATCTTGGTTGTGAGGAAGCAGCTTGAAAAGGAAGTGATTTTAAAGAAAGATCTCTGCATGACCAGTTTATAGGCTGCGAGGCATGTGACTGGGGAAGCTGTGTCTTTCTCTCAAAAGCAAGGGCAAAGAAGATGGACTTTCTCTAATCTAACCTCTTTGCTGTTGTCTTGAATGTCTCCTGAAAGCCCAAGTATTGATGGTCTGGCTCCAGGGGCATGGCGAGGGGTGATAGAATGTCTAGCAGCTGAAGCCCAGTGGGAGGTCGTAGGGATTTGTGGGTGCTGGCCTCCACTTTCTCTTCTGCTTTCTGGCCTTGGGGTAAGCAGTTTGCTGCACCACACCCTCCTCGACATTGCCATCTGGCATGGATCCACCCAAAATTTGAGCCACATCAAACCCTTTCTCTCAAAGGTTATTTACCTTGGTATTTTGTTGTCACAGAAAGTTGACTAATATTCACTAACTTGGGACAGTGAGTCTTAGAGGCAAAATTACAGTGACTCTCAGCATCTAATATTAAATCATCCAAACTTTTTGTTCTGGTTTATGAAATTCCAAGGGATCTCAACTGCACTAAAAGTTAATAGGATGTGTTTTTATGTATTATTTTTGGTGTTGGTCCACTAGTTCCCCCCGAACTTTTAGCCAAAAGTGGAAATATACCTTGTGCTTCCCAACTGCTTTGAGGATTAAAGGGTCTCAGTTGCCAGAGATGGAAGGGAATATCAAAGATCACCTAGTGAAACAACCCAAGTATTCATGTGAAAAATAAAAAGGTCCAGAGAGAATGTGGTTTGTATAGGAACACTGACTACAGTTTGTCAGAACTCAGATTTTCTGAGTTATAGACCTGTGTACTCAATGTATACCATACCAGCTGAATTCCATTTCTGTGCAGCCACCAAATTCTCACTGTGTCCTCCATAAGCTCCCACACCAGCACCCACTTCCTTTTATCTCTTCTTTTCAGAGACAGTTCAAGCACTATCATTGTGAAGGAACTCTCAAGGACCTTTCCAGCATTATAGTTTGGAGATTCACAGTGTCATCAGAGGTTTGCCTTTAAGAAAGGATGGAAAATGCAAGTGGGATGCCTGGTAGAGGCTCAGTATAGACATCTAATGGCTGGATTTGTAAGTGATTCCTAGGAAACTCAGGTGTCCTAATATCTTAAGCAAAAGTGAGTCCACAAACCACAGAGCAATTCACAGATATGTTTCCTATACATTTTTAAAAAATCCTCCCTAAAACAACATTTCCACATACTAAAGCCAAGAAAAGGAAGGGCTTGAGGTCAACTCTACAATCAATTGTAGTCTGTCTAATCTTTTCCCTTCCTAGTGTATTTTCATCATACTTTGAGAAATTTGGCAACATAGAAAGTCCTAGACTAGTCCCAGTGGTATAAAGACTCAGCTTGAAAGTCTGACTGTACTATTTACTACCTCAAAATCTTTGTGTAAATCCTGCTAACAATCCCAGCTTTAGTCTTCTTACCTATTAAGTATAGATGACAATACCTTCCCACATGTAGGCCATTCTGCACACATGTAATTATTTCTTTGATATTTCCTTCACTGCTGGATTGCAAGCTGCATGAGAGCAGTGTGTGGATATACTTTGTTCCCAGAACTTGAGGCATGACTATATTCATTGATTGGTTTACCTAAGGATAGGAGAAGTATAAAGCTGAAATAAACTGTTACTATTATTCTTAGTATCTGTAATGTTGCTCTTCTGGCTCCCTAGACTGTGCTACTTGTTCTTTTTGGTTTCCATTTGCTACTCTATATAACTGAGAAGAAACAGAGAGAGGAAAATAAAACCCCACAGAGTCAACAAAGACCAACCATTGACCTTGTTCACAAGTGAGTAACTTGGAAAATTCAGGATAGAGTCTTGCCTAGTCTCAGTACCTGACAAAGTGGATGGGTCTGCCCTTTACATGGGTCTGTCCCATGTCCCTTGATGAGTGTCCATCAGTGATCATCAGCAATGGGTAGTTCTCTGCTTATCGGTACTGACCACTTGTCTCCTGTAGTTTTCTTCTTTGACATAAGACAGTCTTTAGCAGCAAAGGCACCCTTCTCGTTGTAGTACACCAAGTGTGGTTCTGGCTGAGGATGCAGCGTGTCTGAGGAGCATCCATATCACCCAGGTGTGCTCTTATTTTAAAGCCCCCGTTACAGTAGTCTCTGAGAGGCGGAAGAGAGAGCAGGGCTTTGGAGCCAGATTTCAAATCTCCTATGACTCTGATTTCAGAGGCTCCTCTGGCCACTATGACAAGGGAAATGCAATATGGAAGGGAAATGCTAAAGAAGTAGCCATATGTGGGAATAATGTCTAGATGTAAAGCAAGTATTATCCTCATTATACAGATAAGAAAACTGAGTCTGAAAGACAGGAAGTTTTTCTCAAAGTTCCTGAGACAGGAAGTTGCACAATCAGAGCCCCTTACTGTATAATTGGGCTATTGTAATAAGTTGGTGAGAAAATATATGAGATTATCGAGTACAGAATCTAGCTATAATAAGTATTCAATAAAGGTGAGTTTCTACCTACTTTCTTTCCCTTATTCTCTTCTCCATAAATTAACCTGAAATGAAAAGTACCAGAATTTGACTTCAGTCCCATAATGATTCACCTGAAGTGCATCCTCTCATTCATATCCATCTTTCAGATTGCTTGTTGTACACACATCTCCTGTTAACACAAATTGAAGGGAGTAACATGACCTTCACTTGTTGACAGAGAAACAGGTAGGCAGAACACAGTGATGAATGTCTCAATTCAGGGAGGAGTTGAATGTTGCCTGTGGGGTAGGATGGCTCTGCCACCTGTATTGACCATACATCATCCCTGAAAATTAAATAATCTTCACTATAACCATTAAAATGGAAAGAAGTGCCTGTCCATTGACAATTACCTTCAAAGGGAGGCATGAAGGTCTACCATAGTATATATGGTGGATCCACATCTATAATCACATTAATGTCTGTGCTATTCTAATGCTGCCAGTTGGAGAATGTTTTAAGAGTTTATATTGCATGAATGGGTTTGTGTATGTATTATTGGTTTCTTGGAAAAGAGCATGATAGAGGCTAATAACATTATTTGAAAATACAATTATTTCCAACTTCAAGAGTCAATGTACCATTTCACATCTGTTCTTGCCCCTTTTAGTACAACCTTGTGCATCATCAGGCATGTTGAATGTGAAAATAATGAAGCGGACCCTTGTATTTATAGGTCCAGTGGGTAGCAGTTCTGTATCTTTGAAATTTCAAAGGTGTTATCACTCCCTAAAAAGAATAGGTCACTTTAATTTAAAAGAATGATTAGTGTATACATGAACCAGCTCCTACCAACAAGTTTTTTTGCTTGAATCTCTTTGTTAAGGACATCAACACTAATTTAGCCTTTGCTGATAAATCTAGTAATCTAAATTATACTTATTAGTAGGTAAATAATCCTAACACTAAGGATATATGTCAAATTTTATATTATAAGATATGCTTATATTCATACTCTGTAATATTTGCATATTTAAATATAAAGACAAATGACTAATGCATCTTTTTCAAATTAATATACATAGGTTCTACAATTACATATTATTTAATGGTGTATCAATAAGGAGGATAGAAACTACCTTATTTCAAGCAAGAGACTGAATGTAAAGAATTAGAGCCTATAACAGAATTACTTAAGGCATATCAAACATTGGGGTTCTTCTCTGACCATCTCTTCCTGTTAGTTGGAAAACTTAGGGTAGTCCTGACTGAAGGGCTGTGAAGGGGGGTAACGTTTAATTTTCCAGGACCTATCCTATCCTCACTTCCCCTCATAGTAACCTTGGAAGCTCTATGTTGAACTGAAAAAACAAAGAGGTGACAGAATCCTGGTTATCTGAAACACCAGATGGAGAAGAGCTCTCACTAACCTGTATTGGGTTTTGCATGAGCAAAGTCAGTTTTTACTGGAACAAACCAGTAAAGTTTTGCCTAGGATTCATTACCTTACAAGGCCTTATAAAAATGCTGGAAAGTCTTAGAGAGGTTAGGTCATGTTCAGAGAATCAAGAAGCATAGGAGCTACGGGAAATGGTTACCAGTGAGCCTTCAGCATCAAAGTGAATGATTTGCAGGAAGATGCTTGGAAGCTTTTGGCAAAAGCTCATGGCTGGGGTCTACCAAGCCTGCGTGCATACCCACATCAGAGGGATTATAATAGTTTATATTTTATTTTTTGTCTTTGAAATCTCACACGAATGGATCTCATTGTCTTAATCTAAACCATAATCCTTCTGGCAGGGATTCTAGGAAGTGCAGTTCTAAGGCTTTCAATCCTGTAGTACCAGGGAAGGTTTGGAAAGAGAAGGTACTATAAAATTGCCAAAACATAATTTGACATAACCCAGTTATTAAAGTGATGATATGTCCAAGTTTATCTGGAATAGTTGACCCAAAGTATTTATTGGCAGTGCCCTCCCCATTTCAATCTCAAAACATTCCCTGTTTTTGCCCTAAATCATATAGCCATCTACCCATTATTAACATGATAAAAATACGTTATTCGTGTGCTCAAACTATTGAGGATATATCAGTGCTAATTAGTGTGCTAAGCACAAGGGACATTGGTAAACAAAAGCACATACAGTTTAGATCATCATGGAATTTAGAGGCTAATTTTACTGAACAAAGAAAGTTGCACAAAACAATAGTGAGAAGAATGGAAAAGAAGAAATATAATTTGAAAAAGGTTGAGGAATTATATTATACAGATTAGCATGGTGGTCAAGATTCTCATGTTCTTTAAACATACTGGGTTTGACTACCATCTTCACCACTTAGCTGTGTTAACTTGATAAATTACCAATCATCTCCTCTTCTATTTACTATTTCGAAATTGTGATTATAATGCTATAAGACTTGTGAAAATAAAATTCAATAAAAATGTATAAATCAAAAAAATTAAAATGTATAAATCTAACATGCAGTAAAATGCAGTAAAATCTCAATAATAATTTGTTCTAATTGTGATAAATAAGAAAAAAGAATAAGTTGTTGGTGTTATTTCTCTTGTAATAGCTAAATATAAGAGCAGAGTCTAAATAAACGCCTAGATTTCTGACTTGGATGTCTTTTGATGGGTGATTTTATAAAACAGTGAATCAAAGGAAGCTGATTTATGTGGGGCAAAGAATATATATATATATATAGAGAGAGAGAGAGAGAGAGAGAGCGCATGCTGGGTGAGTTACTAAGAAGAATAAATACATGAAAAGCCAACTTAAATAGAAGAAATAATACATTTTATCTGAGGGACTATGGGGGTATAAACAGATATTAAGCAGCAGAATAACTAGGTAGGGGCTCAGACAAACTTTGAGTGGAAATCTAGATTTGTGTGATTTTAGGATCTGGATGGTACAAAAAACCAAGGAAACAAAATCAATTAGAATATTTAGAGTGAAAAGTGGAAAGGCCGTTAACAGTACTTAAAGAGCAGAGGAAAAGAAGCCCATGGGAAAGATAAGAAGAAATGGCCCAGAGAAATGGAAGAGGGCCACACAGCTGATCTGAAGGAAAGCAAGGGAGGAGATAAATTCAGAATGAACAAGGGGGAAAGTAGTGTTAAGTACCAAATACCAGTCAGAAGGTAACAACGGAAATGAGGACCACATTTGTTTTCAACAATTTAAGGCTACTGGTGATTTTTTTAAAAATTGAAATTAAGGGGTAGGAAAATGGAAGTCTGAACAGATCACCAAGGGTAAAGGTGAGAATAACAGAGGACCTATATGTTGGTAAAATATTCACTTTTTATTTGGAGCACTTGACTATTAAAGAATCAGCCGGTGGCTGGTGGGTCTTTTAATGCAGAGCCTGTGTAATCACGTGGACCCAGAATTGCAGGATTTGCAGGCCAGAAAGGTTTTTAAAGTCCTTTCCATTTCAAAGTGTTTATTGTTTTTATTCTCTGCTTACTAAGTGCTCAAGTTCAGTTTTTATATTCACAGGTTGATACCTGTAGATAAGGCATAAAATCAGTCTTCTTAACAAATTCAAGTTAGAATTTAATCTGATTTTACAAGTCTTCCTGGAAATATATTTTAGGGGTTAAAATGCATATTCGTATATAGTATATGAATGAATGATGCTCTCATTTTTTAGTGTCACAAACATTCCAATCTTTTACAAACTATTTCATAATTGGCTCCTCTGTTTAGTCAGTCAGTTGGCTATGCTTAAATACCATTGGCTTTTTTGACTAGTTTGTCATGCATGCTTCCAGCTTTTCTCAAAAACCAATACTAAATGATTGGTGCATGACAGTAGAGGTGGTTTACTGTGTGATAATTCTTTTCAAAGACTTTAACATGTCCACCACCCCAAAAACCTTGGTTGGTTTATTGACTAGAGCAGAGTTAGTTTGCTACAAGTGGAGCAAGGTGGGCCACCATCTGGAAATGTTCGACCAGGGACAGCCCTGGCCTTGTTTGTGAAAAGTCCCAGGTCTCCCATCACTCACCTCCAGTCTTGCGGTGGCAGAGTCAGAATTTATAACTGCATCGTAATTCTGTATTGCAGCCTTTCATCTGAGATCTTCTGTTTAGAAAGTCTCTTCAAATGTTTTCGTAGCCTCAAGGGAAAAGTTTCTCCCAGAGATACCTCTGTTTTGATCAAAAGCATTCACAAGTCCCCTTTTATTTTTTTCTACCAATTAAGGTCTCCTTAGCTGGGTAGATTAGAGCTCATAAAGTTGGTTACAGTGGTTTATTAGAAAACTCACTTTAGCTAGAAGAGTCTAAGTTTTCATATAGACAGACCTTGGGGACCTAAGAAAAGGTTATTTTCCTCCAAAGAGTCAAAGTCCTATAGTTTAATTTTTCTATGGTTTTGACCAAACTCAGATTTTTGCTGACTTATTGTGTAACACAGTTTATCCATTTCAATTAGAGTTGGTATCTGTTCCCATTGAATTAGAAACTTCGAAATTGTTGCCATCATTTTAATTGTCTTCCTGTCTATGTTTAAGACCCCTTCATAATTATGTTAAAGTATCTTTTTCCTTTAGTTCTAAATAACTTTAGTGGAAAGATGCACCTTTGATACAAGAGATTTTCAAGAGACAACCCCTTCTCAACAGATGTCTACATTGATCATAAGACTGTTCTAATTTCAGAAAAATTACATATGAAAAATACATGCTCTGGGAATTGAAGATACATGACTTTAATTGTCATTTTACTTGCCTGAGTCTTATTTTAGAGACTCGACATTGTTTAATATTCACTCATCTATGTCCCATTAATCCATTCCACTCATAGTTATTGAGAGCAGTATTAAGTCCTAAGCTCTTTTGCTAAGCAATGGACAATGAACACTATCTGGTGATAATTGCATTTTGGATTTGAAAAATTGGGCCATTTATCATGTGACTTAATCTAGTATATTTCTTAAAAGGGTTTAACATTTTTTTCTAAGTATTTTGATATCCAAGTTGAGGAAAATAGAAACTATATGACATTTTCTCACATAGTCTCCATTCTTCTGCTTATGTTATTTCCTCATATTCCCTAGCACTGATCAGCAGCTGTGTTCCTATGCCTCGCAGCATGTCATGCCACCCCGTCATACCTGACTCAAGTGGGAAACACTTGGAAATAAGTATGCTTAAAATCTTCATACACACACAGAGTGAATAGCACCTTTAAAGACTAATAATTGGAGCCAGGCATGGCAGTCCATCCAAGCCATCTGAAAGGCTAGGCCTGAATTATATGGTGAGATCCTGTCTGAAATTGTGACTAATAATATCCTTAATACATAAAATAGTCAAACAAATCAATAAGAAAGAAACTCCAGGAGTGCAATAAATAAATGAAAACCTGATTTACATAATTTGCAAGTTGAAAATGTTATCTCAGTAGCAAATACATGCAATTCAAATGATGAAATAACATTATTAGCCTTTTAAGTTAGTGATTAAAAACACACCAAAATACTGGTAACAGCACAATGAAAATACACTTTACACACTGTGGGGAAATAATTTGACACCAACTATTTGGAAATAAGTTGACAAAATGTGCCATAAACCATGAAAATGTCTTTTGACTAACTTCATTTCTTACAATCTATGATCAGAAAAATTCAAATGTCTGAAAAGGATTTATGTTCAAAGCTAACCATTTCAATGTTATTTGTAACAAGTTGGAAATAAATAAAAACTGGAGCTGTTGAAGAGTAGTTAAAATTTACTTCATCCTTCTAAAGGAAAAATTTTCAAATAAAACAAATAGAAGTACAGGAAAACTGAAATATAAATATAAACACATAAATATATAAACAATATTGAAACACAAAACAAGTCCATATGTAATGGATCAAGTTTAAGAAATTTAAAAGATGGGCAAAAAAATTGAAAAATATCACAAGTTAACAAACATTATCTCTTAACAAAGTTTTAAATATCATATATTTTCATGATTTTTTGTGATGAACAAAAGTTCTAGTTTGAGGGTAGAAAAAAAATTTTTTAAAAAAAGATAGAAAAATATAATCAAAACTATTCCTTTTGGGTTGGAGGAAGTACCTCTATAAATACAACTTCACTGGGAAAACCATAAATTTTTCCTGCAGTAATAGGATTTATCATTTCACAGGGACCTGTTTAAATCTGTATAGAATAACCAGAAAAGGCAACATCTCCAAAATTAACATTTAAGTGTGAAATTTAAGAATGTCAGAAAAGTTTTTTTATCATAGCTTAGATCCTAAACTAATCTAAGCAAGTGTTTGATGGGCTGTCATATGTTAACTTCATATAAATAATGCTAATTATAAATCTACTTTATCTTTTCCCTGAGGAGGTTATCAGTTTAATGGGGTGAAAACTAAGTGTGTGGTTGTAAGTATACATAGATGTACTTTGTTTTGGGTCCTAATGATCGCCTCTCAGTTTGTAGTCTTTCAGAAGTAATCTTGCCCCACAGAATTTCCCCCACATATGTACACATTGCTGCACTGAACACAGGAACCTTAAATGAAAAAGATCATTGCCCATTTTATATGCACTCAGTAACCATCTGTGTCCCAGGTACCTTCTGCAATGTAGAATCCTGAACACTTTCCCCAAAAGTGTCTGACGAGGGAAGCAAAATCCTACCAATCTGGACATTTCCACTCCCAGAGGTCGGCTGGTCCCTTTTAGTGAGATTTGCAAATTGCTCTGAGGTCTTTGGGCCTCTGGGTTTTGAGGTGCTAACGGTGTTTGTCAGAAGGCTGACTAAATTTCAGTGTGAGGAGAAGGAACTTTTGAAAACAAGATTGTTCAACTGTGCAGAAGGAACAGCAGTGAGATTGCAGTGGAATGAAGGCATGTAACAGTTGAGTTACCCCTTTTTGAGTCTTTTCTGGTGTGTATGTTCTGCTCTTCCTTAGATTTACCCAGACCTTACTCAAAGGAGGGGTTCAGGGGTTGGCATCCAGCCAACGCCCAGAGGAGTCTGTTGCTTCTATATCTTTCATAGTCAGTAAATAGGAGAGTAAAGAATTATTCAATGTACACAGAAGTCTGGGGCAAATAAAACTATGCAAGGCACATTTGTTGTTGTCTAAATATTTGTCTCATTTGAAGATTCCTGACTTTGGTTCCTTAGTCCAAATTGCATAGCTGATTTTACCTTAGATGAGCTCATTATTGGTGTCTCTGTCTTTCTTAGAACCCCTGAAAACATACAAGATAAGGTAATAGAAACAAAATACTTATTAAATGTAAATACAGCAGCTGCATCCCTGATGTGTTATTCTGGCAGCCCTTTCTGGCAGGGAACCAGGAGGACCCAGGTGCACCGGGATCCTCCTTATCTGGTCACAGAGCAGTGGGGCCAGCAGATGGGCAGGCTCTGAAGGGAGCCCTTTGTTACCCGACTTCTGTGGCAGGTTGCTGGCTCATTCTCCCACATAGAATAGCTGAAACTTGCCTTTCAACTAAATAGAGTACATGGGGGCAGAGATTCTTTTTTAGTTTGGTAATCTAAGTATGTAAGAGAGGGAAAAAAAACTGCTACAAAATAACAGGAAAACATGAAAAACTCCATATGAAAAAAACATAAAAGAAAATCAGAGGGAAGCACACTCAGCCTTGGTCATTAAAAAGCACACTACTGTTCCCAGCCTGCCTTTTCCCACCCCTCCAAAAGTTTGTTTGTTTGAAGAGTTCCTTCGCTAGAACTCCGAACTGTTCGCAAGGCACCGATGTCTTTAACAGGCCTGGAACGAGAGGGTTTTTATTACAAGAGACACAACTGTCCATTGCATTTGCAGTTCTACAGCACAGTTTTTCTGTGGCTTAATTTTTGGCACCTGGTTGTTTTAGCAGAAGCTGGGTGGTGTTTGGTCAGTTAGATCTTTCCACACTAGTGTCTTCCCACAGTGGCCCTGGCAGCTGATGAAAGCAGGCCCACGCTGCAGAAATGCCACAGGTCCTGCCTGGAAGAAAATGATGCATGCAGATGCCACCAAGAACTTGCTTGCCTCCTGACTCATATTTTATCTTCCATAAAGTGACTGTGTTCAAAACTGGCAGTGTCCATAGCCTGGTAATGGAAGATAATGATCAGCACACTAAAATGGGAGCAATCATGGGGCTATTTGACACCGTCCTTAGGAAAATCCTTTACTTACTCAAAAGCCAAAGCAGAGAACTATTTCTAAAATGACAAATGTGTGCAAATTTTCAAAGTGGATTGTGATTTCAGTGAGAAAAAAAACCAAAGCAGCCAGAGAGCAGTTTTGATTTAAAGAATAAGGTGATCTAATTCTTGAAATAAAACCTCATTCTCTGCAAGAAATGGTTATTGCTCATAGTAAAGAGCAGGCTGCTTTTCTTATTTGGCAACTTCAGGGGGATAAAATAACAGTTTTAATGCTATAAAGAAGTGGGCTGTGAAACCCCAGGATAAGTCTTATTTGTTTAATGTCCATGGTCTGTTAGGCATGAAGAAACTCTGAAGCTATTATTTAATGCTGGAATAATAATAAAATAATATGGCTAAGATTAGGTCAAGATAGAAGGAACTCCAAGTTCAAAGCTCAAAAATGAATAAGTGAACATTGCTTCTGTACAGAGTACCTGAACATGCTTGGGGTTTGGGTTTTGGGGTAGAGAACAAGTCTCTCTTTTGGGGCACTTCCTGAAGCCCAGGCTTGAGGAAATGGCCTGAGATCTTTATTTTTTTAAAAACCTCTTTAATGTCAATTGCCCTTTGAAGAATTTAAAGCCAAAGAGATTTGCTCAGAACAATTTGATGTTTTGTGCTATTGATCCCCTACTACACAGAAATAGATTTAAGTAACATGGCACATCAAGCCAAAGACAGCGGGGAAGCTGACATCAATAACTCAGTAGTCTCTGTAATAATGTGTCAAATTACCTTGCACATTTTAGGGTGTGTGCTTATACAAATGTGAACAAATGTGCCTTCAACTTGTGGCCAGGGTGAATTGGGTGCCAAAAAGAATAGCTATTTGGCCTGGACTCTTCATTTTCCAGTGGTCTTCCTGGCCTAGAGTGTCCTTGTTCTTATTAGAGCCTCATGGGGTGTGTATCCAGCAAGTCTGTTACCATCTTCATCCATGCCAGTTTCCCACAGCACTAATCTCCAAGGGAGTCACCCCCAGTTCCCTGGGAATACTGAAAAGGTTCTCATATAAAACAAAGGCTTAGGTCAAGGCTTTGTACAGAAGGGACTCAATTCAAGCCCTGTTTCTATTATGTGGCCAGGAATGAGTGGCTCTATTTCCCTAACCCTCAGCTTGCTGATTTATAAAATAGGAAGAATTATACAACCCATATTCTTACATTACTATAAGCTCATTTGGGAAAAAATGAAAGGAACCAGTGACATAAAGAGTTTAGCACACTGCCTGGCACATCAATAGGCACCCAGTAAATGTCGGCCTTCATTTTACATCACTAAACACCATTCCTCTCTAGTTAATGTGCTCTGTCCACATCAAGGTCAGCATGACACCATGGAAGTCTGTCTGGTTTGTATTTTTTCTGATGCTCACTTGGGTGTTTCTTTACTCTCTGATCTGCTTGGCTGAGGTTCTTGCCATGTCAGTCTCCCTGAGTCTCTAGCTTTGGGCCTCATCTGCTTCTGGGCACAGTGCCAGAGGCAGAGCTGCTGTAGCATCCATGGCGGAATCTGCCCAGTCACTCTGCATTGGCAGCCTCTGCACAGCCAGCTGCTGAGCACTTGTTCTCCATCTGCATCAGCTCTGTGCCAGCCCCTAGTAAGTACAAAGCACCTGCTGATGCCCCAGAGAGCCAGCTAGATGGACCCTTCCTGTCCGGTTCTCTGCTTGGATGCATGACTGGTTCCAGCATTCTTTCTGCTCTGTCCCAGCCACTTTCCATCTCATCTCCACCATGGCACATCTGGTGTTTCCTTATTGTGGGAGGTAGGTGCATAGCAGCTGCCCCAGTCAGGGTGATGGTGTTGGCAGGAGGTGAAGTAAGTGACAGTAAGATGCCCATGTCCTTTCTTAGGTTTATGACAGTGCTGTCTATGGTCACTAGTATTTATTGGAGAGTTGTTTATCTATGTAAAAAAGATGTTCTTTGCTCTCCATATCCTTTTAAAAGCCTCACAAATTGCCTTCTGGCTTTTGTCATTTGAAGTGGGTCTTAAGCCTGTCTGTATTATATCTGTATCATCTGTATTTCAAGTCATTCATTTTCTGCATTTTCATATCAGTTAACTGTCATTCATTCATGCATCCATTCATTTAGTCAATCAGTCATTCTGGTGAGGAAGCAAAGCCTGTAAAATTGAAAAGTGGCAGCTTTCATCAGAGTGCTGTACCTGATGGCCTCAGCTCACAAGGTGACTTGGGGAATTTCTGTGATTTCTGCTAGACACAGGCATTTGATTTGCTGTCAAGCATTTGGTTTGCTGTGTTGCACTTTGTGTCTGCCTTCACAGAACTTCTCTTCTTCCTTCCATTCTGCTTTTACCTCAACCCTTGTTTTCGTGGGAAAATTGCACTGGTAACTGGAGGGCTTCAAAAGTGGGAATACAGTGAATATCAACGGGGGGACATAAGAATAGTACTTGTCCCTGCTGTGACAATGCCTTGTGACTTAAAATAAAAAACTGAGTGCATTAATAACTGTTCAGTTATCCCATGCTGTTATTAAAGTTATTAATGCTGCCTCTGTGTTCTGCCTATGTTGTGGTATTTTTTGCCCTCTTATGTCAGGGAACGTTCCCAGTGGAAAGGCCCTGAGTCAGGATGGTAGCCAGAAAGTCACGGGCACTGGGATTAAAAAAATAATCTGGGTTCATGTGCAACCTCTAGCACAGACTGACTCTGTGACATTGTGCTGATTGCTTATGTTCATTCAGTCTTTGTTTCGTTATCTGTAACTTGGGATAAAGCAATCAGATACCATAATTCTCCCATGAAATACTGAATAATGAAATAATGTCTGGAAAGCTATTAGCACAGGGTCTGACATGGTGTTAAGTATCCAGTAAACTCTGGTTCCTTCTCTTCCCTGTCACCTCCTTCCCAGTGGGCCACTGTCTCTAACGCAGAATCAGTGGGACCTTCACAGTTATGTAATCACTCTCCACCAAGCTACTGCTTGATCACCTCTCTGATCTCCCTCTGGATGTATTTTAAACTCAATTATGTCTCTACCCCCCACTAGAATCTCTCTCTGAGAGAACAGTAAACCCTAGATGCTTTAAAAAGTCATTTTTCCTTAGAAGAGCATAAAGCTCTCAAATTATCATTGTTAGCTTTTGTTTTTCTTCAGAATTTACTATTGACAACAAAAATTAATATATTTGCATTATTTCTCCCAGTCTCTACTGTACAATTCTCTTGATTTTTGAAGAGCCTATGATTTTTCTGTGCACAGAATGCATTTTGTTGATTTATTCTGTGTGGTAAGGCTTATAATTTTTCAGACTCATTTTTCATTTTTTCTGGAAATTAGTCTCATCAAATAAATGAGTCTTAACTCATCTGACTCCTCTGTCTCCTGTTTATTCAAAGTTAATGGTGATGTTTTAACCCAGCAGTTCAAGATCTTGTCACCCTCGTTGCTATACATGTGCACGGTCCATCGGTGTCCAGCTTCTGACTGGCTGAGGGACTGATTGCTGCTCTTTGTCAACTTAGAAAACGCCTTTTGACTTGTTCCCAGCTTACAGTGCCACTGACCAGATGTATACACCCAACTTATGGTCTATAAGTCATGTTCTTGACACTTGAAATTGAACAACTTCAGCTGGAATTTGAAGGCGCCAACGTGAGGATTACTTAAGTAACGGAGACAGATGCAGCTAGACTTGTTAAACTGCATTCTCTTAATGCGAGTTTCATCAACATAGAGAGTGAAGAAGATGGAGGTTGCTCAGGAATGGTCAGATCTTTTCTGCAGCTCATCATTGGAAGTCAGTGGTGTGAAACACTTACGACCAAGCCTTTGCATCATACAGGTTTAATCCCAGCTTTGCCACTTACTAGCTGCATGGTAAGGTATCCTAGATACTGTCTTCTTGCTGGGACAAAACACTGGACATCCACAAGTTAAAGAAGGAAAGGTTTATTTTGACCCAGACTGTAGAGGTTTCAGTCCATTGTTGGTTGGCTCTAAGTAGGGCAACCAGGAAAAGGAGAAAAGCTCACAGCATGGCAGGCAGGAAGCAGGGAGGGATCAAGGGAGGAAGAGGGCCATAGACCCTCCCAAGCTATGTTCACAGTGACCTGCCTTTTCTCGTCAGGCTTTACCTCCCAACATCACACCCAGCTATAAGTCTGTCAGTAGACTAATCCAGTGATGAGTATCACACACCCGTGATCTGGTCACCACCTAGAACCCCACCATGAACATGAAACTTTGGGAAAATAATTAGATATAAAACATAACATAAAAGTAAGTAATTTAATTTCTCTGCCTTTAAGTTTCATGGTTCATAAAAGAGGCATAAAATATTTGCTCTGAAGAAATAAATGTAGTATTTATAAAATTTATGAGATATTGTTTGGAAATGTACAATGTCTGCCACAGGACTCAATGCCCAATACATCTTTGTCTCCTTTTTGTTTATGTTTTGTTTACTGAGACAGGGTCTTGCTATGCAATCCAGGCTACTGTTGAACCTACTGCGTAGACCAGTAAACTTGGCTTCAAACTGCTAGGAATCCCTCTGTATCAGCCTCCTGAATGCTGGGATTACAGGCATGAACCACCAGGTCCCTTGTCCTGAATGTTAACCATCTCTAAGGTTGCGTGAGTGGTGCTCTAAATCATTTCCCCACTATACACTTACTCTCTTCCAATATTTTTTATTATCAGTAATCCTTTTTTACTGTCAGTTCTCCTCTTGAACCCAGTTATCTCCATTCTCTCCCTCCCTTCTTCTCTTTCTCTCCCTCTTTCTCTGTCCATACCAATAATTTTTTAAAAATAACTTTTCTTTGGATGAATGCAAAGCACCTACAAATAATGATGATAGTGAAAATAAGAATAATGTAGGAGTTTCTTACTTTTTTGTTCCTTAGTCTGTAAATTTTATGAGTTTAAAGAGCATTGTTTTATTCTGCCCCAAATCCCTTGGTTGCAAAATCAATATGATAGTTCATGTGGCTGTGATTGTATCATTTAATCATTTTAATTTCTGCCATCAGTCCAAATGAGTATTTGTTGATTCATGTATTCACTTCTCCTATTACAGTGTAATTTTAGTTCCTTCTTACATAGAGTAGGGTTTTTAAATGTATGTTATGTGTTCCAAGGTAAACAGTGAGGATGTGTTTTAATAAGTGTTAAATGTGGGAATTGGAAATAAATAAGTTAGAACAGGAGAGGAAATGTCCTTGATATGTTAATGTCTACATAGGGAAAAAAAATCTAGTAAGTTGATTTTTAAGGTTTGAGGACAGAGGGTCCTGGGAAAAGTGCCGAGAGGGAAGGCACCACATTCCTTCCCACACTAAATACATAACTCTATATAGATTGATTTTATTTCAAGAGTGGAGTGGTCCCAGACTGAACCCACCCTATAAACTTGACCCAGAGAGAGCAGCTGATAAACTTGGGGAATCATTCTCAGACAATAATCCCTGGGGTGATTTTTTTTTAAGTAAAATTTTATGAGTTCCTATAAATACTTTTGAAAACTATGTAAAATTTCTCCCTTATCCATCCATCTTTTACACATGAGTCAAAATAACCTGGAAAGGCACAGAAGGTCAGATCAGCCATCACCTTGGCAACGTAAGATTCATAAAATTTGAAACATTGAAATTTCATGTAAACACCCCTGAGTTTGTGGTTTTCTTTCTTCTCAAAAATAAAAATGTGTTTCACACTTTCCCTAATTGAGGAATGAAAGCATTTGAGATAAACAGTGTTTCTGGGAAGCCAAACACTTCTCTTGAAGAAACTCTATTCTCAAATCCCTGTGGGCAAGGTTCAGTATTTGTAGAATCACCAAGTATAACACTCAAGATCTACAGGGATGGGAAGATTTCAACCTGTTCCCACCTGCTCCACTTGCACAAGGTGGATCTTATCTTCATGCTTTAATCTCCCTTAGGCAAATGCAACTGATAATGGATCTAATGTTTAAAAATATCCTGTCCTAAAGTTCTATTTATAGATCTAATCTGTATCTCTCTTGTAGAAATTTCCTTTAGTTGTGCTAATCCATAAAACACCAAGTCTATGTGGGGCTCTCTGATTTATCAGGGGCTATGTGTGAAAACCAAAAGCAGAATGTACATTAATCACGATTAATTGCCAGGTGGATGGACCAGAAAATGACAGGGTAAGAATTTCAGAGGAAGGCGAGAGAGTGGGGCAGGAGGGACTGAAACAGGATCTTAAAGATGATTGGAAAACGGGTCACATAGGAGAAAAATGTGAAACAGACTAGGTGGTGTAAATGATGTAAGGAAAAGCATAAAAAAGGCAAGTAAGAGACCAACTTACACAGAAATACGCTTTAAAGAGGGGAGTAGTCTACATCGGGCGTCAGATGCCATACTGAAAAGGATAGGTTTGGACCTACATACCAAAGGCTTGCAAACCCAAATAGGGCATAGAAAAATCCAGCTGAATACAGGAAACTCCTTATTCTGTATATATAAAAAAGAATTCTACTAATAATTTCTTGTATTGACAGTTTTGTGTGTTATTTACGTAGCTACATATATGGCGATTTGTGCTCAAAATTGGTTTAATAGGTGAGTGCTCAAAAAAAGGGTGGAGGCTAAGCTCTGTGGATGAGGCACAATGTGATAGCCACAACATATTCAATGCAGTGTTTCGCAAAGATGAATTTGGCAGCAGTAACACAGAGAGGATTCAAGGAAGTAAGTAGGCGCCATTGCCACAATTCGAAAGGTTTAAATGATGGCGGCCACGGTGGGAATGGAAATGAAGGGAAAAGTTCTGGGGACATTTTGATGATCCTGTTCTTCTGACAAGGAGGTTTTTCCATAGCAAAAATATTTAGACATCTGCCCGAGAGCAGAGAACTGAGCGGTGCTCAGGAAAATGAGTTTTTGTTGAAAACTGATTGCCAGAAAGGATTAGTGCTGCCAAATGTGCTGAGGTCTAAAATCTAAACAAATGCAACCAACGACCAAAAGTACTGATTAATTTTGGATCAAATATCATAAAGGATTAATACATCAATAATGTATAGATAATCATGCAATGTTTGATAACTTCATAACTAATTCATATATAAGGAAAACCTTTGAAAGCACTGATAATATCTTCTTCACCACAATCAGAAAAAAGAACTTTTACAACAGTTAACAGAAGCAGCTTAATGACAGCTTCTGCATTATAAAACAACACAGGCTTCATATCTCTGGTTTGGTGTTGAAAAGGAATCCCAAAGATGTTCTCATCTCGGCTGCTTGTTGGAGATGCATTACTTTTTGATAACCCCTGTCCCAAGGACCAGCATTGTTATTCTTCCTACAGCTCCATTTCTGTGAGAAATACAATTTAAAGAGCCATATTGACAAATGTAAATTTGTAAAGGAAATTAACGCTTGATTTATCGTTTTCTTTCACATTATACTGTTTGTCTAACTCTCCCTTAGCTGATGTTTTTGCAAGGTAGAACTCTTAACGAAAGTGTGATTCAAAGTTCAAATCTATCATTAGCCAGGCTTCTCAATTTCTCCTTTCAGATAAAAATAGTGTTAGGGAAAAAAGAAATTATATATTTAAAATGCTAACTGGATCAAGCTTGTGATCTCTGTGTGCTACTAACATTATCTTAGAAGTAACATTGGTGAAAGAGACTATTAAGCATTTCAGTAAGAAAAATAAATTCACATATTTAAACTCTAGTCAAGCATCAGATAATAAGCTTAACATTTGTCTCAATCAAGTTAAAATATATAATAGTTGGTGTTTGTATGTGCATGTATAATTATTTTATTTGAAAATGAGTTGAATACAGTGTAAAATAGACCCATGACATATGTGAAAACAAAGGAACTGAGATTAAAAGTTCTATATTAAGTAAACATGAATATTCTCACATACTGCTTATAAGAATATAAATTAGTAACTTGTCTCTAGGGCACTGGTGACTTATAAGAACCTTAAAAAGTTTTGTAGTATTAAGACTCAGTATTTCTATTTTTAAGAACTTGTCCAAAGACTAAAAATTTGAAATGTTCAACAATTAGGGACTAGATTAAAAAACTCTCTTTTTTGAAGAATACTGATTATAAATTAGATCATATGTGCCATGATTTTAAGTGGAAAAAATAGTGTAAATCTATACATAAAAATCACTGTTTACAGGGACTGGGGATATAATTCAGTGGCACAAGTGCCTGTCTGGCAAGCACAAGGTTGTGAGTTTGGTCCCCGATACAAAAAAAAAAAAAAAGAATTGCTGCTTACAAGTATATGTAATTTTTTGTGCTTGTATGTACACAAAATTTATGTGGAAACACAACATGCTTATAGATTATTTTTGTTTTCTAATTTTGTGTTTCTTTTGTTTTGAATTTTTAAAAAGAAAACGTGTATTTTTTATTAGGAAAAATTGTTAAAATAAAAAGTAATTGTCAGTTTAAAATGCAAATATCTATAATTTCATTCAGTTAGTTGATGGTTAACTGATGGGAAGATTCTCGTGACCATTGTATATTTATTTAAGGACTTGATCGATAAGAGCTACTGAGGTACTAAATTTCTGTTACCCAACTGTGCTACAAATGTAAGCAGCAAAATAGCAACTGAAGCAAGTATCAAAGTTGAAGAACATTTAATTATCCTGGCTACTGGGGTGTTTTCGCCTGTGTTATTTGGGCTTTGGGCTCACAAAAATAGCATATCTTACTAACTTCATGAACTGAGTAGTTACCAACATGCTATAGGTTAAGTGACAAGGCAGTTTCTTTTATTTATACTTAAATAAATGTATTCATTCATTTAATCAATCAGTAAACCTTTACCTAACACTTGGTAAATGTTAAGTACTGGTCCAGATCATGAAGAAGGAAGATGAGTCCTTCTCAGAAGATTAATGGTCTGGTGGGAAAATCAGTTTGAGTCAGGGAAACTTTTCCAAAGACAATAAGAGTAGAGATGAAGCTTGCTGAATGAATAGAAGGGAAGTGGGCTTATCGCCATGAAGATAAGCATATGCAAAGGGCCAAAGGCCTGAGACAGCATGGTATGCTCAGGGGCTAGTAGGAAACGTGGTGGGGCTGGAGTTCAGGATGAAGGGCAGAAGCAGGGGATGAGGGGAAAATTGAATTAGGCCAGAAATGGCTCTCATGCATGTAATTTCAGGGTTTCTACTTCACGATGATTCATAGTGATTTTCCTGGCTCTTAGAAAAGGCCTGGCCATTATAATGAGGTAGGACCATTTTCCTGGCTCTTAGAAAAAGCCTGGTCATTATAATGAGGTAGGACCATTCCCTTTGAATTAAGGAAATGTAAGTGTGATGACCTATTCCACAAACATGATTATAAATATTATCATATTGCTCCCATCTCCTTTCCAGTAAATCACCCGAGCTTCCCTGGGCCTCGTCAGCAGGAGATCTGCTCTGTCCTCTGCAAGCCCCTCTCCCTGCTCTCCTGTGAATCCTGGTCCTTCACCCGGGCCCGCAGGTCAGGCTGCCTCCGGAAGTCTGTGGTTGGCTCTGCCTATGCTAGCTGCTTTTCTCTTCCTGGTGCATGGCACCCTTGAGCATCCATGTCACAGCCCATTTCCCCAAAGTGTCTCTGTGGTGCCAGAGTGGCTGGGTCTGGAGGAGATTCTGGATTGGGCTCCCCAGGTCAGCAGCCCTGCCTCTTCCCTCCAGCAGGATCACTGTATTTCTATGGCCTCCAGGACCTTCCCCATGCGAGAACCTTCATCGTTATCACCTTGCCCCAACAAGTCTCTTACTCCCAGCCCTCAACCAAAGGACAGGGCTGAGGACACAGGTGCCTGGCTCTCATTTTTACACCGATTCTCCTGCTTAGTTCTTCCTCCAGGTGGCTCGAGAGATAGGCTTGCAAGATAGACTTTAAAGAACATTTTGTTGCCCTGCCCCATGCCCTACAGAAGTGTTATATTTACATAACCAAAAGGACACAAGTGATTTTCCCAAGAGCAAAGATCATCTTCAATGTGATTTTCTTCTCCTGCCTGAAAAGGGTAATAGCAATTTTCTTCATAAGATAATTAATCATTGTCTAACTATGCTCTCTATTTAAAAAAAAATCAATGATAGTGTGTTCATATAGTGTGTGATGAATTATGTAACTTGCCCAAGGTGGAAATAGATCTCAACCCCCATGCGTTTAGCCACAGTGCTTTAGTATCTCCTGTCATTGAACTCAAATGCTATCTTGTCAGGTTTTATTTCTATAACTCAAGCTTGTTGCAGGAATATAAGTCTCTGGAAGTGTGGATCTCCCCCAAACTGCTGCTAAAAGACAACTGTCAGCCACAATATTTGTGAGCTGAAGTGAGTATATCTCTGTAAGAAAAAGTTGTTTTTTCCCTGTAGAGTTATGTTACAGTAGGGAGAATGTAAATATGGTTCCCAGATGGCCTTGAAACTGAGTAGTAAGTGGGTGTCAGGGCCAATTTGCCCCATTAACAAACTGTTGTATAGAACTTGCAGTTTGGGAAAACTATCGCCAAAGCTCAATTAATCCAAGTTTTTCTGCTGAAAGTCATGTTTACTTTGCTTTTCAAACCCTAGTGGTGCAAGCATAAGACAGTCAATAGACCTTTTAAGGTTACCAGTTTAATGGTCGCCATCTCTCAGCCTTCTCGTCTTTACATTTGAGAATAACAGAAAAATAAAGTCCAAACATATTTTTTCACCTTTTCTCATAGGCACTATTTCCCCCTGGTATCAATATCTTCATCAATGAAATACACATATTTATATTTATGGCCCAAAACAAAGTTCAGATACGTTATCAGTAGTTTTTGTTCTTTTACAGAAGTAAAACCTGATGCTGTAAACTATTGTACTATCTGAAAGTCTTAATTGAAATCCTAGGAGATCGGGGGATCTCTGGAAAATTTGTATAAATCTATAAAGAAACTAATTGCTTTTCCTCTGACAAAACCTCAGGGAGACCTGCTCCTAGCCAGCTCAAACTTGGCTTGACCGCCCTCTCACCTCTGATCCTACAACCTTCTTGCACGTGTGTGCCTTAGCCTGGAGATGCAGCCCACCAAGCAGGCCAGAGTTGGCAATGAGGATTAGTAATGAGCTGTTCACTTACCCCTGCTTTTTCTTCCACAAATAATTTCCCTACATTTGATGCTTAACACTTACTTGTGTTGCTACTGTTGTTATTGCTGTATCTCTGTAGTTGTTGCTATTGTTATTCTATTTGCTTAAAATTCGTGACTCTAAAAACTAGCTTGAATGTGAGATATACAATAAATTCTATTACTTAAAAATGATAAATGTAGGCATACTGATTTTATTCTGTTTTCAGATATTATTTAGCCTTTGACTTCAGGAAATATTCTGACTGGCCCTCACTCTCACAATAAGGGGCTTCTATTTATTTAGACATGAACAAGTTCAATGTTGGGGTGTGGGGATGTTTCTCACTGAAAGAGGCTCTGTGTTTTCTAAGAGGTTAGATGAAGTTTGTGTTTTCCTTGAAGTGTAATGCACTCTGTGTGACCAGGGACATTCCCTGGCTCCGAAGGAAGGGTGTGGGGAGTGGCCTTTCTGGCCCCTTCTCCATGCCCTCCCTGCTGATTGTCAGCACCAACCCAACGGACTTGTAGAGCAATGTAGAGAAAAGCTAATAAATAATAGTAAGTCTTCAAAGCCTACTATGCACCAGAGACTGTGCTTGGTGTACGTTTGTCTCATTTAATTTTCTTACCAATCCCTTGAGGCAGTTGCCAATTTCCTTATTGTAAGATGGAGACACGGGAAGTTCAGAGAAATTAGGCAACTAATCTAACCTCACAGAAGTAGTAGAGACAGGAATGAAACAGCTCATTCAGACTGCATGGCAAATGCCTTTCTGTACCCCAGGCTGTCTTTTGTGGGCTTAGGGGGTCTGGACACCCACATGCCACACTAGGTTTATGGTTTCGTTACTAGATAAAGTTCCATGAATTTCTCAAGTTTAGGGACCAGCAGACTGTCAGAGTGGAAAGAGACTTTGAACACAGGTATTTGCTGAGCTCCTGGGATTTTCACGTCCTCTGTGGGACACTGCTTTGTGAAGACGCCAGTGTTCCTTGCTGCTGGGGCTGAGCTCTGCAAGGCCTTGAGGAGTCTATTTTTCTACGAGCCAGCTATACTGTGGTGCTTTTGAGACATTAGCATTCCTCACTTCAGATCCATTATTTCTTTATCCTCTTAATATTAACATCGTTAGCCATCACTGATTTGAAAGGTGAGGGAGGCCAATCCTGTGTGGCAAGGACTTTGAAGTGGCCCATCAAATCTATAGAGGGATTCAGAACATTAACTTTTAAACTGAGGGTTCTCTACAGCTCATGTTGTCCACTTATCATTATTTAGAGAATCCCATCATATTAGTAATTTGCTACTATTTTTCTCATAGGTAGAGAGAGATGCAAAAAGAAAATATATTTTCTGTATACATTTTAAAATGTATAGAATTTTCATTTGCAGCATATAGATGATATTACTTCATCTTGTTCTCCCCCACCCCGGGCTGTAAGCAAAATGTCCTTTGATTTAAATCAATTTTAAGTACATTTCTTTTAGAGAAGCTGAAGATTGAGATGTTGAGTAATCCCGATTAGATTTCTTTCTCAGACAGCAGTTTGCCCAGTTCATGCCGTGACTGTGAGTAGATGGTCTGACTCTATGCTTGGTCTTAACCAAAAGTCCAAGATGTGTTAGCTGGTTTGACTCCAGAACAAGGAGCGGGTGTGCCAGGTTCCTCTTCCTCCAGTATTTAGAGGCCTTGGGAAGAATCTCCTCTCTGGGCGCATAGATGACCCTTGTTTTGTGTGGAGGTGAAAGTGTGTGTTTCAGGCCTGGACACCATCATGTGGTTTTATAGTTCATCACTAAATGGTAATCACATATCAGCTACAGGATCATTTTGCACACATCACCCCATCCCATTGAATCTGCACAACCACCCCAGTGAAGAGCTGTGGTATAGGGGTGTAACATCTTCACACATCAGATAAAGTGGTAGAGGTTCAGGCACATCAGTGTATGACAGCGAGGTTCAGCAGCTCTGTCCACCTCTTTGATGTGTAACATCTTGCCTGGTAATGGGCTGGCAGAAGTGCTACAAGAGGCTGAGAAGGGACTTTTAATTTTAATCTAATAAAGATACCACACTTTGTATTCAGACATCCCTTCAGTACTTCTTACTGGATACTTAGAGTGTGCCAGGGAACCTGGGAACTGATCACCTAAGCCCCTAAAATACCTAAACCCCTGCCTCCTGGAAGCTTACACTTTGGGCATTGGAAGGTTGGAGCAGAGAAATGGTATGATCATCTTAGATTTGCAAAGGTTCTTCTGGCCACCATGTGCAGCACCATCTGCAGGGAGGTGAGGGCCAGGGGAAGGAGGCCTGTTAGGACACAGTGGCAACACTCCAGACACCACAGGGTGAAGCCCGGACCAGAGTGCAGCACAGGAGAGAAATTCGGTTCTGATGGACTTACAAGGACCTTTCACTGCGGGACTGATGTGGAAATTGCTTCTCCAGGCTTTACCTGGAACTCGGGTTTTGCCCGCATCTTAACCTGTGCTCTTTCATAATGTCAAAATTCTCAAGTGTAAAATAACTTCACAACATTATTCAATTCAGGGAAAAATATAACTGCCTCCTGTTAGCAGCTTAGCACTGCGCTTATGAGAGAAGCGGGTTGTAGGCATCTGGAGGTGGCAGGAAGGAGTTCCACGTCTCAGCTGTGGCTGACCATCTGGCTCCTGTCTTTGGTGCTGGTTCCCCTACCCATAAGTGGCAGCACACGTGTGGTTATAGCAGATCCTCATAGCATGTCCGTCTCAGAGCCTCTCAAAACACATTTCTGTCTTTACCAGTGACTCTTCTGTGAAGAGGCAGGGAGACAAATCCTTTTAGCAGGATTTAAGTACAGCTTCACGTTTTTCTGCCTTTGCAATTTCTAAGAAATGACATTATCAAGTCCGAATCAGAACAGATTTTTAATTCTTGGTAACTGAGTGGCTCTTCAATACTACTATTTTATCATGCTTTAATTTGGGAAAAGAGCTTCCTTGTGCTAACTTTTCCTGAGCAGACATAGTCAGACATGCCAGATCTACCATTATTAAGTTCAATAACTTCTTTGACTGACACTTCCTAATGAACCTATTGTAACTTGAAAATATTGTAAGTCCAAAATGCATTAATACAGCTAAGCTACCCAACATCCCAGCTTAGCTACACAGAGTGCTGCAGAGCCTCTGTTGTTTGTCCTCATGCATGATCGAACTCTCTCCATCATGTGGCTGGCCAGTAGCTGTGACCAGCCTCTGTTGTCCAGTCTCAAAAGAAAGGTTCATACTGCACATTGCGAGCCCAGAAAAAGAGCACAACTTTGTGTCTTGTGTTCTACTGACTGTGCCTTGCCTTCTCACCATTGTTAGGGGGAAAAAAAATTTAAAAAAAACTAGTAAATTGAACCAACATAAGCCAGGGACTATGTATAAAAATTTATCACAGACCAGTGAAACTGCCATAAGATGTTAGTGAAATAATAAGGTTAATAAATGTCATCTCTTATCAATTAATTTTTGCTGACCGTCAGTGAATGATCTTTTATTTCCAAGCAGAGGAAGAAACTGTCCTTGAGTAAGCATAAATGTTGCACTGTTTCTTAGTTACTACTGAGAGCATGAGAAGGTAGCTGTGCTTGTGAATTCAGACTAAGAAACCCCCAAGTTTATCTTAGAGTGGAACCAAATGATTTGGTCCCAGTTAAGACTTCTACAAGATCTCCAGATCTCCTTAAGCTCTGCCTAACTGCACCTTCTGTATATCACTTAGTGTTGCACTGAACTTGACCAGCCATTGGGCATTCCTGACAGGCGGGATTGCCAATTAAGGCTGTGATTAGAGTCTCTACTGCTCGATTTGCAGACAGCACTTGTCATAACCCCTTTCCCAGGCCTGGACATCAGCCCTGAGGTTCTCCTTTTCTGTGTTAGCCATACCTTCAAGCAGGCAGCCAATGCAGCAAGAGAGGAGTACCTGTAACTCTCTCCCATGTCCACAGTACAGGTGATGGGTGTTGCCATTAGAAAAAGTCCAAAGTCAACTGACAGATGGCTACTTTTGTTATGTTTCCTAGGGTTGCGGCCAAAGAGAACTCTGCGCCTGGTGCTGTGGACTGCAGAGGAACAAGGGGCACTTGGTGCCTCGCAGTATTATCAGTTGCACAAGGTAAAACATCCAGTATATATACAATATCAAGAGTCAATATAATATCATTGATTGATGCTTTGAGCTTAAAAATTCTAATTGTCTCATTTTATGACACTTAATCTACTGCTATACATGAGAAGGGTCTAGTGACTGAGGACGCTTTGATACGAAACCAGGGCTCATCTCTTTCTACATCATAGTCCGTGGGCTTGGAAAACTCCCAACAGCATGCTGTCATTTTCTCAAAGTCTCTACAGTTCTTCTGTACTCATGTATGCCCAAGCAGTAGTAATAGGAAAACTCTTCCTCTCCTTACTGAGCCCATCCTTATACTGGGTGCCCCCAAGTCCTCTCAGAAATGCTGTTATTTGAGGGCCAAGTCCTGAGGCCGTTCCCTCTCCAACAGCACTGCATAATGCTGGTGGGCATTTGGCAGCTAGAGGTCTCAGATCTGGGAATGTGAAGAACAGGTCAGCATGACCTCGACTCTAATCAGGCAAGAGTAGAACCTATGGCAAGACAGTGACTGAGGAAGATCATGATTAGAAACACAAAAGCACTTTAATATGGTGGGCAGGAAGATTATTGATGAGAACAGACTTTGCTAGAGCAAAATATCCAAAGTCTAAAGTATCCTGGATCAACTCAAGTATTAGTTCAAAGAGGATCCACCATGCTATGGGTGTGCTGCTGAGCAGCGATGTGCAGGTAAGGCAGGAGGTCTGGCTTGTCACTGCTGCACTAGATTATTCTCCCTGAATGTGCTGATTGGAAGAAACAAGTTCAAATTACTCAAATCAAGGAGAGGTTCATTTGTTTTGTGACTTATGTTTATCTCTGTCTTGATCATTTTGTATAAGTCAGTTTCTATTGTCCTGTTTCACTTAGTTACAACATGATTTCAGGGTCATGAATTCAATCACTGAGTATAATTATTTATCGTACAAATGACAACTATGATTTACACTCAGCTCTTTTGCTGCTTTGTTCTTTTGGTCACAAGTGATCTCAGGAATAAGAAAATTCAAGACAAGTGTTCTTTAGTTGGTGGGTCAGTAACATCATCTTCTATATGTATGGTAGATCTCAGTGTCAGACAAGGTTTCTTCTAAATCTAGCAACATTCAATGAACATTTCCTGAGGACCTATGGTGGTCCATGTACTATGTTAGATATTAGGTTTAATGTCATTACAAAGATTCACTCTGACCTTATGGAGACTGCAGTCTAAAGGATACTGACCACTAAGCTTCAATTACAATATGAGGTGCTGAATCTTCCAGTTAAGACTATTGTTGATGGAAGACTCAGTAAGTTCTAACCTGGTTTGGAAAGGCAGGCAGAATAAGCTGGGTGGAAAAAGTGTCACCTAAGCCAAAGCTTGAAGGCAGAGTAGAAGTGAGGGAAGGAAGAAGAGTGGAAGGAGGAGGTGGTCCCAGCGCTAGGCTGAGGGAGCTATATGTGCAAAGGCTGCAGGAAAAGGAGTGCTCTGCACCCCTAGAAATAGAGCTGAAGACCGGCTGGTGCACAGAACTCAGGAGGATGGCTGGCGAGGCAGGAGAGGTGACAGGGAGCCGAACAAGAAAATACAAATCCTGTTCAAAAGCTTGCGCTTTATCCTCAGGGCGAGAAAGGGAGGAGCTTTCAAATTCTGGACATCTTGGACTTTATAAAAAAAAAACCACAATACCCAAGAGAGATGTTCTAAAGTTCCTTTATTCTCTACTCTAGCCAAGGGGGAAATTTGGATTTACACTGCAATGAATGTGCCTTGAAAATGCCTTGACACTAAAATTCCTAGGGTCGGACAAAATAAGATTTATTTCTCTATCAGGCATTGAGTGTCACTGCAGCCCAGTATAATGCATGGATAAAATCAGAAATGGCTTGATTTTACACCTCTAGGAAGCTGAAAGGTATATACTCCCATACCCACACACAAAAGACACAATACACGAACGGAACTGGTTTACTTGACAATATCTGTGATGTTGTCATACAAATGGATTGATACTGGTGACTAATCTGCATTGCACTTTGAGGAATAGAAAGAAATAGATTCCAGGAAAGGAATTTGTTTTAGGGTAGCTCTTAATCTCACCTTTCAAAAGACATTCAGCATGTTTTACATGATTGAGCCAATTTCAAAGGACTTATTCTGGATTTTTAGGATTACCATACTGATAGAAGCATTTGCTAAGAGCATAATCATTTTGGGCTGCTCAGTTGAACTCAAAAGTTAATACAAAGGGAAGTCACAAACTGGGAAGCAGGGAATAAATCAGATTGTCTTTGGACTTAAATCAGATTGTCTTTGTACTTCTCTATAGCATCACTGAATGCCACAGATGGCCCAGTATTATCCTGTTCAGTCTTGCCACAAAAGAAATCCTTTGTTGTAAAACAGGTAATGACAACTGCTGAAACAAATAAACCCTCAGATTTCAGTGACCTCACTTAATAGAAGCTCATTCCTGTTCACCCAGCATCCAGTAGGGCTCTGCTCCATACAGTTGTTCCAGGACCCAGGCTGACAGACTCTTGGCAACATGGATGTTATTAGGTTTCAGCCATCAGCATCCAGCTGGCTGGCAGGGGGACAGTGGGACATTTTTGTGGGACAGTTCTGGCAGTAGCTCACAACCTGTATTAGTTACTTTTCTTGTCACTGAAGCAAAATACCTGACACCCAACATTAAAAGAGGAAAGGTTTGTTTATTTCCCAGTTTGTAGAAGTTTTGATTCTTAGTCAGCTGCTCCAAAGCCAAATGGCATGGCAGATAAGAATGGCTGAGGAGAAATAGTTCACAGTGGGCAGAAGGTAGCAAAGCAACAAGGGATAACCACACCTCTTTCTATCCCTTATGTCTTATCCAGGCTACTCAGGGCAAGTAGGACTCAAACCTTTAATCCTAGTGCCCTTGATCCTAGCATTGAATCATGAATCAATTCTAGCATCACACACTCTAGATCGAAAAGAGAATTTGATTTTGTTTTTCAGGACAAATGGACTGTAGATACTCTGTTGATGGACATTTGGGTTGTTTCCAGTTTTAGCTATGATAAATAAAATAGCTATGACTATTTCTGTACATATCTGATGAATACACACACACACGCTTTACTGGTATAAATCCTGGATCATATGATGGGGAATATTTATCTCTGTTAGAAACCGCCAAAAAATTGGAGGTTCTATCATTTTACATCTCCAGAGCAACATATAAGAGTCTTAGTTGCTCTCCATCCTTCCGAATATGTGGTGTTAACTTCTTTTTATTCTGGGCCATTCTTGTACATGTCGCATTTATGTTTTTCGAGGTATAGTTCTGAAGAGTCTTAAGAAAAGGTCTGCCTCTATATTAATGGTCTCCGTGCTTTCTCCTCCTCCTTACCTTGAAATCATCTTGTTTTGTGTGTGTGTGTGTGTGTGTGTGTGTGTGTGTGTGTGTGTGCTGCTTATGATTTTAGTGGGAGAAAAAGTTTTCTTACCCTATCCAATGTGTGGGGTTCAGTCAGTGTTTTGGAGTGTCCCTGTTTCACTTTACAGGAGTACCTTGTTAACAGCAGGACATAGAAATGTCATCCTCCTGAAGTCACAGCAGGCTCCCAGAGACACTGCCCTGTTGAAGTGAAGCCAGAGACAAAGTGGAAAATGATTCTCACCAGGGCTTGAGGAGTGGTGGGCAATTTCTCTTATCCTTAGGAGATTATCTTATAGAGAATAAGAAAGACTGCAGAAATTATTTGTTTCTAATAATCAAATAATTTAATTTGATTGTTAAATCCTGTTAATCTCTATTGATTAAATTACTGTTTTAAAAAATATTAAATCCTTTATTGGCTGAATTCAGCATAGAAAAAAATGTCATCACATAGAGAAATGTATTATTGTACATAAGAGTTTACTTCTAGTAATAGAATTCAACTTTGGAATTAAAGAATATTGCTGATGATTTTATTGAATTTCCAAACCAGTGAATAAGATGAGTCATGCAGATGCCATTAGGAACAATGTGACGCTTTTCTTCTCTTGGAAGGGGAGCAGGATATCATTTTTTGTGTCCTGAAATGTACAAAGAAGAGGGGAAAGCCCTAAATTAGTTTTGACTGAATTTCTGGCATTTAAAAATCTTTTCCATTTTAAGCAAAATATGATTTGGCATAATTACAGTGAGTAAGGAAATCTGGCCTTGAGAAGGCCTCGTTACACAAGGTAATCAAATAAAATAGATTGATGCGTTTTATTCTGGCATGAAAAATATTTTAACCTTTTTCTGATTTATTACACAAACTTCTGGCAATTGAATTACAGGGATAATGAACACTGCTGTGTTCTGGTAGTCATTAATAAGGGCAATATTTTAAATAGGTTTATTAAATGAAGGATGGGATGGGTGAGTATTCTAAATGCATCAGTTTGTTTGAACTCCAGCCAACTTAAAAATAAAAAAAGCTAAAGTGACTCTCTACAGTATTTTCTTAGCATTTCTTATGATGTCAGTGCTAAGGGACAACATTTCCACTTTACTTACATAAATATACTAAAAATGGTAGCTACCTTTAGGAGTGATATTCTTGCCAATTTCCTAGCCCACATTAGGTTTCATGTTTTACTCTAAAATAAATAGACAAGTTAGAAATACTTGTGAGACTTCTTCATGTTATCTGGGCAAATGTGTTCCTTTAGCATTTTTATTTTCCCAACATTGTCGCCTCCATATACCACCAACATAGCCAGGGTGAGACTGCTCGAGTGTGACAGCATTGTATGTGTGTTCAGCTCTGGTTATAAAAATAATAGAGCCTTTCTACTCATTAGGCATAATGGCATCTGGACTGCATCTCCAATACAGCCTTCCTTGTATCTTCAGTGTTCCATACAGCATAGCTAATCAGAGGTTATAGTCCCAATCATTATTGCTGGGTTTTTATATATCCTGCTAAAGGAACACATTTTTCCTTCAATGCTTAGATATTTGCATTAATTTGTCAAGTACATTCCCAAAATTGGTTTAAAATTTCATTTATCTTGGTGTGTTCTTGATCTGGAGCTCTTGTAGTTCCAACAGTCATAGAATTCGTACAATACATTTGGGAGCTCCTTGGGGTCTTATTACAATTTGTGGGTTTTATTTTAAAAAGAAAAAAAACAGATTGTGTTTTGCATTTGTTTGCTTTCTCCTGCATTGAATTCTATTGTAAATATGGGACCATGAAATCTTATGTACATATGGTAATTATAAACAATCTACAAATTTTGATAGGTCTTTCCAGACTGACATACATCTAGGTTGAATCACATGTTACATGTTACATTGTGAATGTATGTTACATTGTGTATGTTACATGTTAATCACATGTTACATTGTGAATGAATACGAGTAGGAATCAATGCATTTCTTTTGTCTCTTTAGGAAAAATCTTTCTTAACTAGATTTTATTATTTTTTCTATAAAGAGAAAAAATATGGTTTCATATGAAATAGAGGATGTGACAACTACGGTGGAGTTTTTCCATGCTCTTAGGATTGCAAGACCTTGCTCAGTGTTTTGAGGTAAATTTATCATATAAAGCCTTATGGTTTCAGACCATGGTAAAGTTTGATTTGAATGTTGACTTCAGCCCAGTAGATGTAAAAATAATACCCCAACTTCTCTGCTGCTGTCACTAACACAAATAAAATGAGTGCCTTTTAAATTAGTCCTGAAAACACTGGACCAAAACACTGAGGTTTTTTGTGAATAATTATGGCTGGCATCTTACCTCACTTATTTTCTTCACTCCTGAAACCTCAAAGGACTTCAGCAGTTTGTATCCCATCTGTTTTATCAGCTTCCTAAATGTGGCCCAGCAGGCACAAGTAGTGTCTCCCTCTGCTTAGCAGGGTTGTGATCTGACCTGGAAGGACCCACACATCTACCATGTGAACTTTCTAAAGAAATCAGGATGACATGCCAGGAGACACAAATTTGAATTGAGGTGTCATGCCTGGGGCTCACAAGTGACCTATGTGGGTCAGAACCTTTGGGTTTATATTATCATATTTCATGTACGTGGCCCTCACTAGTCTCACTGATTGCAGATTCAGCAAACCACTTTTGAATCACTAGCACTATTTTAATTTGCCTTGAGCTCTCTTCTACCTACTGTCAACTAAAGGAGTAGGTGACCAACTCTCTCTCTCTCTCATGTTTTTTCAAAGTGTGATATTAAAGATTGTGGCCTGGCGGGCTCTGTGCGCTCTCCTCTCAGTTCTGCCAGGGTAGTGTACTCATACACAGTGCTACAAGAATGAACATGACTGTGTTTCTATAAAACCTTATCTTTAAAAACAAACAAACAAACAAACAAACAAACTTCAAGTCAGATATTATGCTGATTCCTATTCTAAACCAAACCCTAATGGGATATTGCACAGTTTAGAAATCTCCCCAAGCTCACAGTCATACCTCTTGGTGAAAGACGTTTGTAGCTCATAGTGAATTCTGACATTTGGAGGCTCATCATGTGACTGTTGTTTGTCAGCTCAGCCCTCAAGACGATGCAGACGCTCCCCTTCGGGTATTTGGCCAACAGACCCACCATCAGCAGGTCAGCATAGCGCCTTAGTTACAGCCCCGGGAGCCACTCAACAGGCATTGTTACTTGGCTGGTTGGCTTGCTTAATATATTTTTCCTAGTTCTCAAAGCAAGAACAAAACATTTTATTAAGATCGCTAAGTGTAATATTAGAAGATATATTTTAAGGGGTATCTTTTTAAAAAGTTTACAAACAGAACAGTCTTTTAAAGAAGTGAACATCCTAATACATCTTAGTATGACAGCTTTGCTGCTAATCCTAGTGAATGCCATTCACTTCTTAACCACATCCTAGTTTTACCCATGCGTTTGCCAACAGTATTTCTTTTTTTAAACCGGAATTATTGTGGGGAAGTGCTGTGCCCGTGAGGCTTGACAAACATTAGGCTCCTGGTCATTTAGTAACCCTTCCGGAAGTTTATCCTGTACTTGTGGCTACTGTAGTTTTTCGGTGATCCTGTTACATTAGGTCATGGGCACCAGGGAATGGTCCATCCAAGGCAACCTGAGGGTGAATGAGACCAGCAGGCCCAGCTGCAAAGTCATGGGGTGACCTTGCAGCATGGGGGTGAGTTTGCTTTGTACTCAGAGAAGCAGTGTTCAGAAGCCACAGCTAGCAGTGCTAAAATAGGTTACAGCAAGGGCCCATGATCAGACAAGGAACTGAGCTACAGAGTCATGGGATACATGACTTTCTCTCTGAAATTCTAAAATCTCTCTCTCTCTCCCTCTCTCTCTCTGTCTCTCTCTCTTTCTCATGCCTGTGGTATCTAACACCAATTCTGTCACATTTTTATTTATTTATATTTTTTGAAGATGGGGTCTCACTCTGTAGTTCAGACTGGACTTGAACTCACTACGTCACCCAGGCTGGCCTTGAACTCACAGAGGTCCTCCTGCCTCTGCTTCCTGAATGCTGAGATTACAGGCATGTGTCACCATACCCAGCTTTGTCACTTATTTCTTGATAGAAGTGGTCTGGGGCTGGCTTTCTAACCTTCTTATTAATTAGGCAATATCCATAAATCTTGCTGACTTACCTGTTTGAGAAAAGAAAAGAAAACGAAACAAAGAAAAACAGAAACAAAACAAAACCCACAAAAGATACATATTTTTTCCTAACCAGAAGTCTGGAACTTTTATTCCTTATTTTCTTTGAAAGGACTTCTCTCTTGCAAAGTCTTGGCAAATCTTTGTCTGGCCTTTGCTGTTCCTCAGTCTAGAAGCCCACGTTGCCCTTAGCATCCAGTCTGTCTAAACTGCATGGGTTTCAGTGCTTTCCTAAGGGAGGGCTTCGCAAAGTCCACTTCTAAAGAGCTTTCATCCCCAACATGGCAAAACCTATCTAAACAACAATTCAAATTTAGAGAGTTTAACAAGACCTTTCAACAAAGGTTGAAAGTAGTTCCATAGCCTGACTTATTTTGAGATTAAACAGAATTTCTGTTACTGGTTAAAGCAAAGGAGTACTTTGCTTTTATATTTTATTTAATAAAACTCACTCCACCCCGCGGCACACCGTGCTGCAGTCAGAGTTAGTGCTGTGGTGAGAACTTGTGAATGTGTTTCAGGCAGCTTTCCAGGTAGTAGCTGGGGGCTGGGAGACTGCATGGCGCGCATCTCGCCCCACGCACTGCCGTAGCTCCATCTTCACCCCTTCTGCAAAGCTCTGGAAATACTTTATTGTACTCCTCAGAGCCAAATGGGAGACAATCAAGCTGTTTGATCATTTGAATTAGGAAAGATGAAAGGGAAGAGAATGTTAATAGTAGAAGGAGGAAAGAATGCTTTGTGAAAATGGTTTTTTATCTCATGTAAGGAAAAATACTTTGTTCCTTTTATTAGATCTAAAAATCCAGTAATAGAGATTTTTTGATAGACTGATAGAAAATCAATGATAAAAATATCTGAAAAATTCCATTTCCCAAACAAGTTGTTTACAAAGATACCATTGTAATCTCTTATATCTATGTGATCAATTATAAATTAGAGTATTCTTTTTACAGATATCATCTTATTGATAATTGTAATGACAGAAAGTTTTCAGAATATGTACTGCTACTCACATTTCACAAATGAAGAAACAGAAGCTCAGGGTAGTGAATATACCTAGGGCTGCAAAACACAGACAGTGGGCTTCCGAGCCTTTATTGGAACCTAGCTTTTATGTCACCATAAATTAGCCTCAGTGTCGTCGATAACCATGTGCTTCTGTTCCATCCATTTTAAATATTGTGATCCTATTCATTTGTCCTACATTGAAGGAAATACACATAGGCATATTCAGGATTCCCGGTAACTAGTACCTTGTGAATGGATGAGAGTAGTTACTGCAAGGCACTTAGTTTAAAACACACATAACACAGAATCATTCTATACAATTTTGGAGTAAAAGGCCAAGTCATATTGTGTAACTATGCAGGTAGCTTCAGTCACTAATAATTCTCAATGTTTTATATTTCTACTTTCTCTAGAGAGGATAAAAATAAATGTATTTATTCATGAAGTTAACTCTCTAAATTCTGTTACTATGACTTGACAAATACTGCAGCTTTCCAATTTTCAATTTAGTTGGAGGCATTTTCTAAGTAAACTCATAGCAAAACAAAGATAAGAATAAAAATAAAATAGTCAAAAAGACCTTTTCATGGTATGAAATATTTCCTCACAGTAATAAATGTTAAAATTGATCCACTGTTTGTCAGATTGGAGACAACTCAGAATATCACCTTGAAACATTTGCCACTTTCTTAATCTTAGAAGAAAGGGAAACTTTCTTCAGTCACTGACAGATGGAAATCATATGTGCACGGAGAGGAGTTGCATCTTTTGTACACATGTAGAGTTAGACACCTAGAAAAATGTATCAAGATCTTCCAGAAATCAAGTCCAGCTTTCATCTTTCAAGGTATCTATGCCCAAGAGACCAAGGGCAGGAAAATCCTGAGATGGATCCCTGCCTATGCTAATTTTAGATTGTGCAAATAGAAATTTCACATATGTCAGTATTTTTTAAACATTATCAGACAATGAGCTTATTCCTGGCTGGGTTGACTTCATGATGTCTTAATTTAAGCATGCAATTCAGAAGACTGGAGAAGCAGTTAGAAACAAAGGTAACTGTAAGTTTCCAAAAGTTAGTGTCTCCTAATTCTACTCCCATCAGTAGTTCCTCAGTGGAAGAGCTAAGCAAGGATAAATAAAGTAGGGGACACAGGAATGAACTGCAAATGCAAAGGAGAAATTTAAACAATCATAAACTAAACTCAAAGGACAAAGGGTTTAACACTTGTTCTGTTTTACATTGGTTAGGAGATAAAATAATTTATAACCGTTAACATGTTCTTTTTTTGTCTTCATCATCAAAAGCCCCATTGGTAAGTACATCCTCTGGCAAACTGGTTTGTGAATGTGTTGGAAAATTGCACCTGCCAAAAAAGGACCGGTGCTTGCTCTGCTTCATCGAAAGGAGGATGTGATGAAGAGCTTCCCCTCTTGCATAGTTCAGTCTGCCAAGCTCTAATACAACAGAAGTGCAAAGGGAAACAGAGAGGCATGATTCAAGAATGTAACAAAGCATTGGCGCCCAAGGCACTAAGCCTACTGACTTCCAAAGAATTTGGCAGAAAGGCTTTGACCACCCATGTGATTTTATCTTCTCATCTTTGGGGTAATGAGCTTAATACCGCACACTGTGGTGAGGGCTTCCACTGCAAGGCACTAGTTAAGCATCTTTTTCTGAATCACCAAGTTAAGAATGGAGGAAATAAAGAGGAGGAAAAAACATTCACTTGTGTACAAAACTGCTACTGCCAATTCTTGAAAATTGTTGTTAGTGGCTAATTATACTGACATTCCTATTGTACAAAAATGTTGAGAATGCAAATATAATTTCTTAGCTAATTATTTCATTATATGGAAATGACATGTGTGAAGTAATAAATTAACATTGTCTTTATGAGAACCAGCAGTTGTGAACTTTATTACTGAAACTTTCAATTGGAATAAGTGCATTTTTCTCATAACTTCTGATTAAGTGAAAAATGCCTTTTATGTTTATGTGTACAATATACTTTCTTTTAGCAGACATCATCCTGTCACAACAGGTAATAATATTTATGTGAACAAATTACTTCTGATGGGAGAGCCCAATTGGTCTGAAGAAATGTATCTGCCTGCCTATACCTCTCTTCTCACACATGGTACAAGCAGTTGGCTGATAAATAGTGGTTGTTATGGTTTAGATCTAAAATGTACCAACCCATGTGCCATATGTTCAAAGGTGGGGATTTGTGGAGGTAAATGGATCATGGTGGTGCCTACTCATCTGTGGATTCATCCATTCATGAATTCAGACCCAAATGTGCTGTTAGGAAGTGAAGCCTGCTTGAAGGTGGGTCACCGGCATCATGATCTGGGAAGGGTATATTCTTGATCTTGCTGCTGCCCTTCTGCCTCTCTTTGCCTCCCCATGAGCTGAGAATTCTTCCTCCAAATTCCCTTCCACCAAATTCCCTGTTTCTGCCTTATAGTCAGTCAGCCATGGACTGAACTCTCTAAGCCATGAACATAAATAAACCTCTCAACCTTTAAATTGCAGGTATAAGGTATTTTGTCCCAGTGATGGAAAAGTAACTAATAGAGTGGGGAAGTTCCTTTTATTTTTAAAAACACAACCCATAGAGTAATTCTGTTTTTCAAAAGTTGAGACAACAGAATGTTAAATATTGCATTCTCTAGTTTAAATTAGAAAATTGTGAAGCCTGAGGAAGGAGAGACACTGAAGAGTGAGGAGGTGAGAGGATTTGAAGGTGTCCAATATTTCAGCCCTGTGTCATCAGTGTAAGAAGTGCAATGAGGGTTAATGCGAGTTTTCAGGAAAAATGACACTACATTACATGAGAAATTTTTAAACTGACAACCCTTAACACTTGTGTCTTTAGAATAAATCCAGTCTATAGCACCTTCAACTCAGAGTCTGAAGATTGCTCTGAACGCTGTTTGGTCATTATTAGTTGTACCTCAGCATCAGGGTGCTAGGCCACTTTGGGAAACCTGCACTCCTTGTTTTGACAAGGTGCTAATGAAGCACCTTAGGGGCTGACAGTCTGATCATGTGGAGTACTGAACAAACACAGCTTGTCTCTGCACCTTCCATTTGGCTAAGTTTTTTACAACTTCATTTTTAATTTCAATATTTCTAAAAGCCAAATCACTTCAGTTGAAAGCCTAGGGGAGGTTTTGACAAATTATTCAGGACATGAGTATGAAGCCTTTATGATATGTATTTGCTAACCTTGAACACTCTAGGCTCTGTTCTGAATATTTGATGATTTCTACTGCTCTTAAATTGTTTTGCTTCACATATGAAAATCAATCTGTGTACCTCAAAACTTTATGAAGAGTTTTAATAAATAATTAGGGGCTTGAATTTAAATTTAACGATCTGTGTTGATACCAGTGCAAATAATGTGAAGTATAAAATGAATTACCTGGAGCCTTTTCTATGTGAGGAAATTTACATACGAACAAGCTATGACTACTAATTTATGACTACTAATTTCTTTGCCCTATTTTTGGCAAGTTTCTTGTGGAATGCATCAATGCAAGACACATGACAATTTCTAAGATGCTGAAATAGGTGGAAAATCTGGTTCTTATAATGAAGGAAATCTTCTGTGTATTTGTTGAATTTTAAAGTGGCAGAGATAGATAATACAAAAAAAGAAACCAGAAGAGTACAATTTAAGTAGTCCTGATTTGCCTGAGATATCCTGAACAATTTCCCTCCAACATGCCCTTCTGTCAGGCTATTTTTGCCTTGGAGCCAGGTGGCCATGGACTGAACCTCTGAAGCTAGGAACCAAAATAAACCTCTCTTCCTTTAAGTTGTGGGTAGCAGATAGTTTGTCCCAGTGATGAGAAAGCTAATTTCAAGATAATAGAATAGCTTAGTGTGTAATATACATTTGAACACATATAACAAATTCATATAATCCTCAGAACAACTTTATGAAATGTAGGTGTACTTTTTTGAGGATTACTTGAAGCTCAGAGGGATTAAATAGTTGTCAAGATCACTTTGCTATTATGTGACAGAACTAGAACTCCAACCCAGATGTCCAGAGCAAACTAATTCTAGTGAGTATAGTAATAACAACAAGAATGATTAACAGTCTTATCTTACTAATAAAGCTATCCTTTGCCTATCAATGGTCCTTTACCATTCCTTATAGCATGGGCTACTTTGGCAATCTGGTAAAACATATTCACCTCTTCTCAAATATTTTTGAATACATAAAATAAAATGTAGTAATACCTCAGTTTACAAATACTTTTGTTTACAAATAGTTTTCAAACAAAAGCATTCAACGATGCTTCCATTTGCAAATTCCACGTGGAATGACAAACACAGCCATGGCTATCTTCTTCACAGACACCAACACAGTCATTTTCCTCAGTACTGTAAAACAACTTAAGCCCAGAAGCCAAAGTACCATTGCATAGAGCTGTATCATAAAGACATAAATTTTGTTAATATCAATTGCTTAATTTTTAAACTACATTTATGATATAGTTTATTTAGGTTTTTAAAAATGCATCAACTAAGATCTCAAAGTATCCATTATTACTAGAAATTAATAATAGTGATGAACATAAGCATACTTTTAAGTTTTTTTTGCAACCACTGCAATGTGATACGAAAACATCTGTGATTGCTATTGATGATGAAGTGACAGGTTCTCCTAATACTACTGTTCTCCTAATACTCCTAATACCACGGTTATAGTTTATGTCTAGATGGTCCCCACAGCCTCATGCATTGACAGGTGGGAATTTGAGGAGATAATTGGGCTTAGTTTACTTAGTTTATAGGTAAATGTGATGTTGAGAATTGAAACTTGTTTGGAAGAGGTGGGTCACTGTGAGCGTGGCCTAGAAGGATATATCTCTCTCCTCTTCCCTTGATCCCCCTCTGCTTCCCACTGCCATGCCATTAGCTATTTCTCCTCTGCCATTCATCTCTGCCATGCCACCCTGCCTTGAAGCCAGACAACTGTGGACTGCAACTTCTACAAACTGTGAGCTAAAATAAACCTTTTCTCTTAGAGTTGTGGCATTGGATCTCAGTGATGAGAAAATAACTAAGACAACTGTGCCTTGATGCTTACACTCATAACCGAAGGAAATTCTAAATTTCAATTAGGAATTAATGAAAATAAATATATAGTTTTCTTCTACTTCAGGTTCACAGACCTACTCTAGATTTATGATTCTCCAAGAGCCTCCAGAATTTAAAAACTCCTACTTTAGAGTACACTGACAAAATAAATTCCTAACTTAGAATCAACTGACAAAATTGTTATTATCTCCATTTTATATTAGAAAGCTGTGCCCCAGAGTAATTAATTAATTTACTTATCAGCTACTGATCAAGAAGTGCATCAAATGACATTAGTATGTGTAACATCACCTCCTCTGCCTGAGATGGCAGTCCCCAGGGAAGTGGGAATTGCAATACCCACCCTGTGCTGAGCCTTGGCAGCCTTGTCAGGATTACTCCCCCAGTCCCTAGCAAAACCTTCAAGCACCAGTGATGTGCTTGATGGGGAAGCAGAAATCTAAAGAAGAACTGGGGGAGAAGTCGGCATGCCTGACTAATTGTGTTTCTTTTATTTGCCTTGAGCATTTCTAGCATTTAGTCTCCCCTAAGTGGCCCTCAGATGGCTTCCCAGAATGGTCATTATTTCCAATATATCTGATGCTATTTTCTACTACAGCTATTTCCCCTATTGACCTTCATGTGATTACTATTGCTGTTTATCACTATTCTCAGATGAGGGAAATTGTTTTTCTTCACCTCTCTTAGCTAAATTCAGACACTTTTTTTGTATTTTTTTGTATAATCAGTATAATTCCTTAGCCTCCTTTTATCTAAACTATACCTATTAAATTATCTTAAATCTTCTCAAAACTAAATTGCCCCATCTATTTATTTTTTTCTTTCATTTTTCCTGAATACTTTAAACCTTAGAAAGTACATGAAGTGATTGTTAAAGCTCTGAGTAGTCCCAGGGTGCGTTAGTTGGCTTCTGTAATTGAGTCTTACAGATTATACTGTGTATTAGTCTCATGTTGTCCTAGCTTTAGCATAAGAATCCTTAAGTTTCTAAAAACACATATTTAATATTTTTAAAATTCTACTTAGCTTTCTGCTTGGCAGTTCAGTTATTATGGCTCACCATCTTCTCCTCCCGTGAGAGGTGACCATGTTGTTTTTGCAAGGCAGGCACATTGGCAGTTCTCATGCTTAGTGGGGAGATGGTGGTGACAGAGGGTCTGGTAAGGTTGTGTCCAAACCCATTTTCCCCTGAGAATAAGAGCACTTGCCACCACGCCTCCATATAAGAATCCCTTACTATGCTATTATTGAGAGAGCCTCAGAAATTTCACATGTATCTTGATGATTTATGGCTATTTTTAAAAACTGACTTGCACTCTACATAGCATTCTGGAAAGTACTTAATGATTTTTAAATATCTAAAAATTATAGATTTCCATGCCGTTGTAAGAAATAAAGAGATCCCATGTGCCTTTTAGCTAGTTCTCTCCATTATCAGCATCCTGTAAGACTATAGTGCACCATGATAGCCAGGATTTTGGTATCGATACAGACAAGACAAAGAACATTTTCCTTGCCTGAAGAATTCCTTATCTTGTCCTTTTGTATCTGCATCCATTTCCCTCCTACAATTTTTATGAAGGCTTTAATTTAATTTGAAATTCATTACTAACAAATACATAAAAATTGTACATCTTAGTAGTGTAACATGTAATGTTTTGATACATGTATACTTTGTGTAATGTTCAAACAGGTTAAACATCTGTCTCCTCAGATGCTTATCATTTCTGTATGGTAAAAATTTTCCCAATCCTTTCTCCTACCTTCACAAAACGTGAAGAGCATGAAGGTGTTCTCGCTTGTCTGCCTGTGCAGTAGCGCGCTGGAGCTCTCTCTCCTACCTGTGTGTAGCTCTGAGCCCATTGCTCGGCCTCTATCCGTCCATCCCTCCCTCCCTTACACACTCCTCACCTACGGTAGCCATCAGTCTGCCCTCAACTGCAGAGGGGAAAAATTTTTTTTTATGTTTAATATTTGTAATAAATGTCAAAAATTTGTTTTTTAAGAGCTTAATGTACATGAGAGATTTAACTTAAACCCTATGCTTGCTTTAAAAAATTTTTTTAAAGAACCTATTCTTTAAAAACCTACTGTATTACTAGTTCTAGTAACCACATGGTGATCACCATCGTCACCATCACTACCTCCATCACCACCACCAGCCAGATGGGGCTGGTTACATGCTCATATGGGTTTGTTTCCATGTGTGTGTATATTTTTGGCTCAGCACTGAGAGCCTTCTAAGTGCCAGACAGTGTTTTAGACTTTCTCCTCATCTGACTTCCATTCTAATGGATCAAGACTGATAATAAATTTGATAAAAATATAAAATAGCATGATAGAGCAAGGAAACTGCAGAGGAGCAAAATAGCAGAGAGAGGGATATGAAGAGGGGACTATTCAATTTTTGACAGAGACAAGGAAGACTTCATGGCAGTGGTAATATTTGAACAAAGACCTGTGGAAGAAGAGAGCTCCATGGATACGTGAAACATATCAGGACAAGTGAAGCACTATTGCAAAGGTGCTGGGTTTTGGATTCAGGGAACAGGGAGGAAGTCAGAGTACTGGAAGTGGAGTCAAGAAAGAAGAATAGTAGGATGTGTGGTCTCTCATGTAAAGGAATCCAGATCGAGCCAGGCCACTTAGGACATTTAATTGGAGCAAGACTGGAACTGTTGGAGGCTTTGAGTGGGGAAGAGCATGATCAGAATAAACAGTCTAAAACGAACATTCTGCTTCTGGTTTGAGAGTGAGCTTGAGGAGACTAGACCTGAAGCAAGGCAGGAACCGTAGTGAGAGTTGTGGTGGCTGGGACTGACACGGCAGCAGCGTGGGGGAGACAAGTTGCCAGGACACAGGTGTATCTTAAGGAAAGAGTCCACAGGCTCTGATGGTAGACTGCTTATGGAGTGTGAAAGAGAGGAAACAATTGTGAGCCCATAATTTGGAACCCAAGCAAATGAAATGGAAAAAAGGAAAGAAAAGAAAAATGAAGTGGTAATTAGGAGCTCAGCTTTGGACATCTTAAATTAAAGGTAGCAGACATTGACATCAAGGGGTCAGGCGGGAAGCATGGCTAGAATTCAGGGCACAGTTTATAGCTAGGCATGACCATGTAGTTATTATGTATGTGCTCCATGTAGATCAATAATCATACTTGCTCCCCTCAACACTCCATCTCCTGTCCAGTGGAAGCTCAGTTTCTGTGCTTCCAGCACTGGGATTATTGATTCTGTTCTCCAGGGAATATAGTACCCTAGAAGTCCCTGTCCCTTCATTTTGCAGATGTCTTGGTTCCTAAGGCCAGGCTTTTCCACAGCCTCCTTTATCTTATCCTCATAAGCCTCACTGGGAATTTCTATCCCTGAGCTGTTTTCTCCCAACTCCTGATGTTGTAATATATTCTTCTCTTCCCGTAAGGCCACTGTAGCCTCCAACCCCTAAAAACCATTGGATCAGCACGCTAGGTGATGCAGTTGGTGTATCAATCACTTTCTCTGTGGTAAAACACCCAACACCAGCAACTTAAAGGAGGAGAGGTTATTTGAATCATAAGTTTAGTCCATGACCAGTTGGCTCTGAAGCATGGTGGAAGGACATGGTTTAGGGGAGCTGTTCACCCTCTGCAACCAGGAAATAGAGAGGGAAGGAGGAACTAGGGACAAGACTGTACCCTTCCAGGTCACGCCCCAAATGACCCACCTCCAATCAGACCCTACCTCCTACCAATAGGTCAGCTCTAACACCCTCATTATCCAGTCACCTTCTGGATGCATGAGATATCTTGGGGCATTTTAGATCTAAACCATAACGGTGGGACAGGGGTAGTTCTTTGAGCTGGTGCTAACTTGTTCAGTCTTTTTAAAGGTTCAACTCAGTATTCCATAGAAAACTTGAGGTTAATTTAGTCATAATATCAAATAACTAATACTTCTCGCCCCCAAAGTCTCCCTGGCTGAGACCATTTCTTCCATTTCTTTTAGTCATTTCAGCAGATTCAGAGAATGGTTTTGGCTCTGTTCATAAATGTACTCCTGAACCCACCTCAGCATGGACACAAATCTGACTCTTCAATTTTTTTACATGTTAATATTTAACTTTCCCATGTAGCCAAATTAAGTATAAACACATGAATCTTTTTTGAAGCAATAAGATAAAATGTTCACATTTCAATAAATAGCTACTGAGCACCTGCTATATATTCTTGGTGCTGTTACAGACATCAGTCTCCCTGACACTAGGGACCATACTGGCTTCCAGTGATTGTGCAGGACATATCTGTACAAAACTTGTTTAACTTAAATTGGAATCCAACTGAGTGTCCTGAATTTTATATGGTAACCTTGGTTGCCAAGCAACTGGGCTGGCTTGGGCTGCACGATCAAAGGTGGTCTCCCTCATGTGTGGGCACTGGAGCTGCCTGTCAGCTAGGCTGTTCTCCCAAGTGGTACCTCAGCCTGAAGGAGGCGTCTTCATATATCAGTGGCAGGGCTACAAAGGGGCCAGGTGGAGGCTCTTATAGCCCACATTCTGTCACCACATGTGGTCACTTCTACCAAAGTCTGTTGGGGAAAAAAAAGCCAGAATGCCAACCCAGATTCATGTGGGGAAAGAGATTGCACCTCTTGGCAAAAAGGAATAGAAAGTCACATTTAAAAAGGGCAAACATCCAAAGAAGGGAAGGATTTATATCCATTAAGTCATGTATCATAAATACTGAGCACAACTGAAAAGTTCCTTCCTTCAGGGACTACACATTCTTCAGAGAGGCCAAGCCTTACACTGTGACCCATGTGGATGGATGGGATGGCTTTGCTCTTTATCCTGAGCGAGATAGAAGACGTGTTGGGGGGTTGAGATGAGGAATCGGATCATCTAGTTTAGATTTTTTAAAATAGGATCTAGAATATAGAAAATAGGCAGAAGAGTGGCAAGCACGGAAGCAGGAAGGTGGCTGGGGAGTTACTGGAATAGGCCATGAGAACAGCAGAGCTGGGGAGATGGTGTTGGAGAGCAGGTCTAATTTGAAAACAGGCCAACAGGATTTGCTGATAGATGTAAAAGCAAGACCGCAGTCAAAAATAACTGTCACCATTTTTGGACACAGTGACTAGAGGCATGATTTGCTGTTTGTTAAGCTGAGAACAAGAGGGAGGCAAGAAAAGCAAAAGAAGAAGAAGACAGCTGCTGGAGGAGGAGAATCAGCATGGCGGGGAAACGTATGCCCGGGAGTGCGGGCTGCCTCTGGGAACTGGAAAGGGAAGGAGGCGCTTTTAAACTTGGTCAGATTCATTGTGACGAAAATCTCCATAACTTTTAAGAGAATCAATGTGTGTTGGTTGAAGTTGAATTTGTGCTAATGTATTGAAGCAATTAGATATCTAAGTGAAAATACTGAATAGCTGATGGATATGAGTGTTAAATTCAAGAGAGAGGCATAGAGGTATCAGTTTGGACTTCATCACCAAGTAGACTTGGACCATAGTCTGGTTGAGAATACAAGCAGAGTGAGTGTGAACAGAGAGAAGAGGGTTTGCCTGTCTCTGACCACCCCAGCATCTAGATGTTGGAGACATGAGAATAACAGCCAATAAAAATGAACGGGAGCATCCAGTGTGATCTGAGGACAGCCAAGAGTTCGAGGTCCCAGAGGCCAAGAAAAGGGGGTGTTTACAGGAGAGAACAAGTGTCAAGTACATCTCCATTGAATATTTGCAATTTAATGATCACTAGTGATCTCAACCTTGATTTTTTCCCCCTAACTTCCATAAAGCTTCGAGGAAGGAAAATTGATACTTGAGAAGTGGGTGTTCTGTAAAACATGTTTATATTTATTCTTTCAGAGGTTGCCTTCTGCTCTTGCCTTGGAACACTAAATATATGGAGAGAAATATTTGGATGTTTAGAATAGTGTCATTCGTTCATTTATTCACTTCACAAGTATTTTCAAATGCCCCTTGATTAGGTCCCTTTGATCCCTGTACCGCGAGCAAACATCTAGCCCAGGGATTTTTCTCAAAGCAAACATCATCTCTTCTGCAAGCTCTTACCATCGCTTTTCAGTAGTCGCCCTCTCTCCTGTGTACACTTTGATAGAGCTGATCATATTTAATGTAACAGCCAATGTTTGCCTCTGCTGCTAAACTCTGCCCCAGTGTAGCAAGATGATTATATCTCAGTTTTCTTTGTATACAAACCCCTTCATGAGAAGGTTGGCAATATGATTTATTGTTAAAACCAGAAAATATTTGCAAGAAGAAGGAGGCTCAGTTAATGATCCTACCAAGACAAGGGCTATAAACTGAGACTGCCTGCGGCAAGCAGGGAAGTATGGCTATTCTAGTCCTGGGCTTCTGTTTCAGTAATGCCTGAATAAACACACTTGCTCTTTGAAGAAACACATTTAATGAAATATGACTTAATATTTTGCTTTAACTAGAGATCAATATGTTGGAAATAGTGTTACGAAAAGTGTTTCTTTATCTATTGCCAAACTTATTGAAGACTCTGTCCGTTATTTTTCTCAGTGTTCCTCAGTTAAAGAGCAAAGAAATAATTCCTCTTAGAAGTGAATTCTGGGAAAATGTTGGGGGTTTTTTTGTTTTGCAAGGAACTAGTGGTGTGCTTTCTTTTTCTACATAATGATAGCTCAGTAATACATCAGTCTTCTCCTTTACATTGGCAGCCACAAGCTAGAACTAAATTATATGTTTAAGTTGCTACTGAATCATGTCAAAATGTTCCCAGTTATGAGTTTTCTTTATCTTCAAGCATTTATAGAGCACCTAATGTGTGATGAGCTCTGTTCTTAAGCTAGAGATGCAACAGACACAGACACAGATATACCTCTTGTCTTCGTGGCATCTTGGTTTTGTGACCATTTACCTAGTTAGTCTCTAAATATGGCACTAAGATAATTTCTTATAGGAAGACTTTAATTCTTGCAGGAGCAAGGCAAGTCCAAACAAAACTGAATGAAATATAATAGATCAGCATATTAGATAAAGATGTTTCATGCTAATCATGCAAAACTTGAGCAGACAAATACCCAGGCTTATATTTGGGTATTATTCTTTTTCAGGAGGTTTCAAATCCACTACTGTGTTTCTAAAAGAAGAAGAAAGACATATTTAAGAAAATATAATCATTTCTAAAGTTGTTTTAGCATCTTTACTAGTATTAGTATAGGGTGCTGGATCAAATAAGCCATGATAATATTGTCATAATCCAAAAATACTATATAAGTGGTTGTCTATATTCCATAGATAAAGAAGAATTTATTAACTAGATCATAATACGATCTGCCCTTGCACTGAATATTTTCAATCTCAAATGTACAGTAGTCTATTTTGCAGGACAAGAAAATGTTGCATGCTGTATTATAAAAAGAAATAACCTGTCTACTTATGAGAAGATGAACTTAGCCATCAGTTATAACCTAAGGGGAAGAAAAATGTAAAAAAAAAAAAAAACAAAAAACTGACGTAGTCTTCCTAACCAAGGAAAAGGCAAGAGAACTGAACCAGAAAGCATCCTCCTGCCTGACACATCAACACTGCACAAGAAACACATCTTTCTGTTTGTTTAGTACATCACAGTGTTAAAGGAAGTGGGTCAATGGCAGGAAGGGCTCTTCCTTCTTCCAGTTCAGTTCTTACCTTTCAAATCTGTGGAAAGGAGGCAGCTGGTGAAGATCAGAAGAGACTGATGGAAAGATAACCTGGGTGGGAGGACACTGAGAGGGACAGAGACAGAAAAGGCCCAGCAAGCTGCTTTCCCAAAGCCAACCATGGAGAACATTTCCCTTCCATAACCGAATATACAAATGAATGTGAAGCCAGTGACATGAATCATTTGACTACTGTATGGTCTTTTTTAAAAATCAAAATTTAATTGTGAGATCTCAAGTCCCACTAATTCCATCTATTGTGTTGTTACAACATCAAGAATAAATAAGAAACTATGATAGTTACTTGCCATGTAAGCCTTTTTAAAATACACTTACCGAATACTTTGAATGTGGTTCTTTTTGTTCTATTAATACTGAAATCAAAGTGAATACAGTCCTATTTTCTAGATAAGTAAAATACATCTAGCCAATGTTCATGCCACAGTTTTAGCGTACTGGTTACTATTGTTACCACAGTGACATTTATAGAGGGATCGATCATATGTTTTCAGTAAGTCAAAGGATTGCGCAGGACCTTGACTAACACAATGGGAGAATTCACTGAGATCGAGTACTTCAGATGACATTGTAAAAATGGAATTGCCTGAAAACACAGGTTTGCGTCACAACAGAATACCTCTGTGCACGCGTACTGAGTGACAGGGTTGGAAAAGGGTCTCCAGGAGCTATCCATTCTGTTCCCCGTCTCCAGGCAAAGTGGTGGCTCACCCACAATAGGTGCCCGCAATTCAGTATTAAAATAACTAGCCCAGTATTGCACATTTCCCCAAGCTTCAGCTGGCTTACCTGTCCAATGAAAATAACTTATGGCACCTCACCTTGCCATCATTCTTTTCCTAGCTCTCCCTTGGGTTAGGATTGCCCAAAACTGAATGCTGGAGACTTATCAAAAATAAAAAGTATAAACTTCAATGTAGATCTGACCTGAAAGCAAAGCCTGTATTTGACTTCATATAGCTGGAGAAAGGTCTTTACCTATTATCTGAGTATGACAATGGTTTGAGTTACTACTTTTGCAAGAACCACTACATTCACCCCTAGAAAAAAGGAATTCTGGGGCCACTGGCACAACTGGGAAACCTGATTGCAGCTGCTCAGCACACACATCGTGGGATGATCCACATTTCTTTTTTTTTTTTTTTTTTTTTTTTACTTTTTTTTATTTAAAGAGAAAAAGCATGTAAAGGGTAGAGATAATACAGAATTTCAAAAAAGCGTAAACAATAAGAAATCACTAGTTGATAAATTACATGTTGTCCTCTTAGAAATAGTTGTTCAAGTTACAACATTAAAGCATACAAACTAGATATTCAAACAGTGAGACTGTAAACAGCTATGCATGCATGAGACTCTACTTGTATTTCTATCCTTTCTGTATTAGAGGGAAAAACAAAACTTAGCAAAACAAAACAAATTCCTATAAAAACATGAAACCAAAAAGTCATATAAAACCACAGTACAAGGTGATCTACAATGATTACTGTGTTGTTTTTTATTATCTTCAACAGAATTGTCTATATCATCAGGCATAATTGGATATAGCAGTATAATTGAATATAGCAGTACATAACAATATTAGTAAAAATAAAACACTGTAGATAGTATAAAACTTCAAAGGCAGGTAATAATCAAACCATAGTGGATATTCTAGTGGATATTGTCATCCTAAGTGCAGTTGCCTATACTCTCAGATTTGATACTATCAAGTATAACAGCTTTGAATAAAATCTATCAATACAAAACAGCAATCTAACAAACCAGATTCAATTATGATCAGTCATGGTAAAATAGTGTAGGTTATACAGAGCTTTAGATTAAGTTAATAGGAAATTAAGGATGATTCCACACTATATTCTATTATTTTCAGGATAACTGTTTGTGCCTTCAAATCTAGTACAGGTAGAATGACTGGAACAGAATATAATACATCTAAGCAGAGTGGTGTGAGTAATGTGGGTTTTAAATCCTGGTGCACTATTAACAATATAGTGTATCAAGGCCATCTATGTTAGAGATTCTAGCCATCCTTCTCTGCCTCACTTCTTTTACGCTATTTTTCTGCCCTTGGTTGTCTACTTTTCTCCTTCATTCTACTGTCTGTCCTGTTCATGGAGGCCACTCTGTCACTTTTCCTGAAATCTTGTTTTTTTTTTTCTCTTTCTCTAGAATATCCTTCAGTATTCTCTGTAGGGTTGGATTGGTGGTCACAAACTCCCCCAGTTCCTCTTTGTCATGGAAGCATCTTCTTTCTCCATTAATTTCTAGTGACAGTTTTGCAGCGTACATCAATCTGGGCTGGAGGTTATTTTCTTTCAGGGCTTGGAATACTTCACTCCAGGCTCTTCTTGATCTGATGGTCTGTGTCGAGAAGTCTGCCATGATCTTGATGGGCTTACCTTTATAGGTAATCTGTTTCTTTTCTCTGATGGTTTTTAATATTCTGTTTTTATATTGAATTTCTGGTATCTTGATTATTATATGTCTGGGTGTAACTCTGTTTTGGTTGTAAGTGGCTGGAGTCCTGTATGCCTGACATAACTGTCTTTTCCCATGCTTGGGAAGTTTTCCTTAACTATTTCCGTGAATAGCCTTTGTAATTTGCCTGTATGTATTTCTGCTTATTCATTCACATTTCTTATTCTTAAATTGTAGATTCTCTTGTCCTTTTCTAGCCTTTGTATTATTACTGCCTGTTTCCTTGTTATTTTTAAGAGATCTTTCCTTTCATGATCACACATTGCAAACTTGTCTTCAAGTTTTGATAGTCTATCCTTAGTTTCTTTTAAGGGTTTTTGCCAGCTTTCAATGGAGTTTTTCATTTCCTGGTAGTCTTTTTGAATCTGCTTCATGTATTCTATATTTTCTTTATATTCTTTATCAAATGTTTCTCTCCTTTTTTTGTGTTCCTCCCTTCTTCCGTCTGTATCTTCCAGAGAGATGCTTAGCATTTCTTTTATTACTTTACTCATATCTTGCTTTACCTGATTTAATATTTCAGTTTTGAGCCTGTCTACAAGGCCCTGAAGATATCTCTTAATGTCTATTGAAGCCATGTCTGATGGTACTTGTTTTCAAAACTTGTTTTCAGCCTGACCAAACAGCATCACCTCTGATGGAAGAAAGCCTCCTTGATTCAATCTTCAGAAAAATAAAGTCGATAGTTGCACAGGGCAATCAGCCTCAGGACCCCTTTCTCACCCCACTAAATGTCAGTTGCCCTGTGTCAACATAGTGTTTTTTGTTTTTGAAGACTGAATTGAGGAGGCTACATGATTAATTCAAACAATCAGGAGGCTTTTTACTTTTCATTTGGTTTTAGGTTTTAGGTCCAAACCAAAGACACATTGAGAAACATAAGACAATGCATTTGTTTTCTCATCAGTCATTTCCCCTAGGTTACAAGAAAAAAAAAAACTTTGAATCAGCCAAATTTGGGGGTAGAGGGGATGTTACCAAATTTGAGTCTATATTTTTGAAGAATTCCCTGGAATACTATAAAAGCAAAGAGTACAAACATCACCCTTGTGTTTACATTAAGCAATAATAATTTTAAAACATGCCATATGTATTTTAAACTGTTTTCTTTCCTTTTCTTTTCTTTTTTTTCTGTACCAAAAACCAAACTCAGGACTTTGCACTTGCCACACAAGCACTGTGCCACTGAGCTATCTCCCCAGCCCTTTAAACAGTTTTCTTCTTGTTAATCATGTGTTTCATTCAAAGAATGTTAATGGTTACCAAATCACTTTTTGGTAGAGTAGCCTGATGCCTAAAAAAAGAAGAAAAAGTGCAGGATGTGATGGTAGTACATGAATCCTCCACCCTGAGCAGGTGTCAACTAATCCAACGACCCAAATTTACATTACCCAAGAGCATTTTTTCTATATTGCATTCTATATATTATGTAGTCATGAATGACAGTTTCAATAGCTGCTGATAGGGAGATGTTTCCTTTGTTAAGAGAACAAGTGAGAGGAGGCTGTAGATAATATCTGAGCTTATCACTGAGCTGTTCAGCCTCTTTGTCCATGTGCCCTGGCTTTTCTCACCCATAAAGCAAGGGTGAAGGCTGCGTATCTCACCCAGAAAGCATGAAGCCTTTAGAAGTGGGTTTCTCTGCACACCCTGTAAACAAGAGGATGACTATCTTGTTACATGTGCTACAAAGAGATGAGTAAAATGAGCATAATTTCATTCCTCATCACTAGCAATAATCAGTTTTTCACATCTGCACTGAGTGTGTCCCCAACAGCTCACGGTGTACTAAGGAAACCGGATGTTTGTGACAACACATTCCTGAGAAGCAGCAGTTCTAACAGCCCAGTGACCCAGCTATTCCCTCCAGTTCCTTTGTGCATGGACATTTTGTTTTCTCAACTCCTTCACCATGTGCTAATGATTAGATGGTGACTCCATAAATAAGGAGAAAAGACAGTGTCATGGGTGGTGGGTGGTTTGTTTTCTTACTCTTTTTTTGAAAACATATGGAGATGTTTATATATAAATAGAAAACAAGAGAACACTGCCATCATGTCAGCAGCAGCTAATACAGCCACACATGAATGGAAATCAAACATACCTCTGCTTACTCCAGAATTCTGGATTATTCATATCTACACATCTGGTCTTATTTGACTTGAAAAGATATTTTATTATTTTAAGTTTTTTATTCCTAGTTGGGAGGAAACTCTGAAGCAAGAATTTTGTTTTGGTTTGGTTTTTACTACTTTCATTGTGAAATTATTCTATCCAAATAGAACTCAATTCTAATCATGAAAAATTCTTTTAAAAATCTGTGTATTTGTTGAACTGGACTGTTGGTGTTTCCGACTTGTGGTTGGGAGATTAGAAGCCTCAGGAGACAGAGCAGTGGAGGATGGAGAACACAGGCCAGCAGAGGCAGACCTCTAGGTAAGAGTTCTAACTGCATCACTTACTAGCTAGGTAACCTAAGGAAAATTTGATAACCTGGCTAAACATCAGTGGCTGCTCTATGAAATGAGAAATATGAGTGAATTTATCTTGACAGTTCATGGATGAGCTGCAAGGCATTCATGCAGTGTCTGCCTTGTAGGAAACACCACAAAAATACTACCTGCTTTACAATGCAGTTTCTCATAACTCCATGAACTGGTACCCTTATTGTTCCATGTCATGAAGGAAAAAAATGAGAGATTATATAGTGTCCAGAGTCATACAGCTAAATATTGGTTAACATGAGGACCTGGACCAGTCTGGGTAATTCCAAAGTTCTGCTATAATGCGACTATAAATATGGCCTGCGGCCCCTTTGAAAGCTCCTGCATTTATATTACTCCTTCCACCCCTCTCAACATCCTGTGATATGCACAGTGGCACTCCCAAGCTGTGAGATTCTGTATCCCTAGGAATTTGTTCATTTGCAGTTAAAGAAGGCCAGGAAGCACTTAATGAATGTGTTATTTGAAGTCCTGGTAAGTTAGATTCATGCAACCACTTTGACCTTGGTCTACACAGCCCTTTTCTTTAAAGTTTGTAGAAGACCTCTATGTACAGGTTCATTATTCCAGTTTAGGAGAGAGCTTTTGTCCCAGATTGGAGTTGAAGAAGCCAAGGGCTAAGGTTACATGATTTGGAGAGACAAGGAGAGACCAGTCACCACCCACTCTTTTGTAGCCCAGAGTGTCAGTTACTGTGTCAGGAATAGACTGTGTCCACATCACCAAGCTGCTCATTAGTGTTGGGTCTGACAGCTAAACTGCTAACCGGGTCCACTTTTAACCTAAATAGTAGGTAATTAGGAGCACTTTGCCTGACTTTTTTGTTGGAAACATGGAATCTGCCTGCAATATGAAACTCTTCACATACAAGGTGGCCCAATTTTGCTTTCATTTGCAAGATATATTGTGATTTTTCTTTTCTCCTTTTTGCGAGGGAGGCAGTTTCAGGTGGGTACATAAGTAAGGCCTACAATGGAAGAAAGAGGACAAGGAGTGTCAGATTACGCATCCACCTCGCAGCAGCATGTAGTTAAATGAACTTTGAATATCAGACATGAATGCAAGTCTTTTGCATACCGTTAACTCTAATGATGGTACCATAATGCAGAAGCCATAGCTGAACGCTGAAGTGGTCCTTTTATTAATAATATCTTGAGTCTTTTGCAAAAATTCCTTAGAACTGAGAGAGGAGATATGAGTAGGCTTCCGCGTTGTTAAACTTCTCCTCATTAACAGAGACAAGGAAAATGCTTAAGGTGCCCCTTGCCCTTAAGTTCAGTCCTGTAAGTGCTGGCAGCATCCTCTCCGAGTCCCACAGCTGGTGTTGCCTTTGCAGCATGAGTATATTTCCACAGTGAATATTAGGAAATCACTGTAAAATAGAATCCACTTTAGGAAAATTTACTTATGCAACCCTCACATTGTTATGTAAGTGAAAAATCATTTTAATGCAGGACAAGTGTTACTTATCACCCCAGTCGCATGTTAGTAATGGCAGTGCGTTGTTTGGACCACATAGGATTTCAGAGCCAGTACTACCATTTGCCAGCTGTATGGCTTTGAGCGAATCACTTGACTTTTCTGATCCTCAATTCCTTTCCTATAAAATTAATCAACAATAAAGCTGCTGTGTCTATTTTATGGGTTGTCAAAGAAGACCAAAGGAGATTACAAATATGAGAGCTCTCTGGAAACACTGTATCAATGTTATTATTGATTTGTGCTAGATGAGTAATGAGGAATGAATAGCAGCACTGTCCAGGGATAGTCTGGGAATAACTCAACAAGGGTGGTAGCTGGTCAGTCTTGGAAAAGGAGCTGGCTTCTGAGCAACAGAGGGCCTTGCCAGCTTGATGAGCCTTAAATTTACAAGTCAAGGCTGGGCAACAATTGGCTGCTGGCTTTTCCACATGCCCTGGGATGTTTTAAGCTCCTGCAGTGACAGTACTGGCTTCACAAAATCACTGTGTATTTTCTCACCAGACTTTACTTGGAAAGAGTTTACAAATTGGTGGCCTGGCCGAGACCAGAGTGCTGTGGTTTTACACCAGGGAGAGCAGTGTTTCATGTCTTGTTCTATTAAACCCTCCTTGGGGATTAGATGGATGGAATAACAACAAATCGGAAACCGAGGACAAACCTGTCAGTTTGATGCCTTTTAGCTACAGCAGAACTCACAATTAAACTAAGATAGGGATCTCTTCACAGGAAAGAGGTGCAGAAATAAGTCCACAGAGCATAATTTCTTTTGTTTGAGCATGGCTGATACTCCAGATCCCTGCCTTAAAGAGGACTTGTACTATTAGATGCTTCAGGAGGTACATAGTACACAGTAGATGCTTAAGAAAATTAATTAAAAGAATATTATTACCAGTAGAAATAATTGAGCAATTTTATTGTACTTTTTAAAATCTTTTTCAGTCAACTGTTGAGTTTGGCAAATTCCAGGATGAGTAATTGTGTATCTCTGAACCATTAGGTAATAGACCAGCCAGATCCTAAGTCAGGCAGAGCAGCATGGATTTGGTGAGCAACTTCTGAAGAGATAAAATATTTAGCTATTATTGTTTGATAGTTCCCAAAGACAAAGCATAGGAGCAACAGATATGAACTAAACATTCTTTTTTTTTCTTTTGCTTAGGTAAATATTTCCAACTACAGTCTGGTGATGGAGTCTGACTCAGGCTTCTTTTTACCCACTGGGCTGCAGTTTACTGGTAGTGAGAAGGCCAGATCCATCATGGAGGAGGTCATGAGCCTGCTGCAGCCCCTCAACATCACTCAGGTCTTCAGGGGTGCAGAGGGGACAGATATTAACTTCTGGATCCGAGCTGGAGTGCCTGGTAAGACTGAAAGATAAAACAGATGCTCCTCATGTACCACCACTGAAATAGCTGTTCCCAGTATACGGTGACATGGCACAATGGTGTGATAGGCCAGTGATTCATGGAAACCCTAAGCATTTGTCTATAACACAAAATTACCTGATGATTTCCAAAATGGAGAATGGTGCTCACTTGTATTTATTTACCCATCTGCCTTTTCATTTTAAATTGTATCCCCTTACTCACAGAGATTCTGATCTAATGATCCTAGGATTTGGTCTAAAATCATTTTTTTTTACTCTAAAGAGAATAAAACCAAACAAAAGGAAACAGAATAAAGCCAATTAAAATAAAGCAATGAGACCAGTACAAGACTTTAAAACTTGATAATAGGAAATCAATAATGGCTACCATAATACCTCATGTTATCTTCAAAATAGCTGCCCATACTATAAGATATAATAAGATCAAACAAAGCAGAGCAGAATAAAACCAATCAAAACAAAACAATGAAAGTGAAACAGGATTGCAAAACAAGATAATAGGAAATCAACAATGACTACTATAATATATCTTGTGATCTCCAAAATAGCTGCCGATACCGTCAGACATAATAGAATCTAACAAAACAAAACAGAATGAAACCAAACCAAACACCACAATGAAAATGATATGGGACTTCAAAACAAGGTAATAAGAAATGAACAATGGCTGCCACCTTCCCTTTTTAGACATTTCTTACCCTTTCACCTTCATAATATCCATTGTACATTTTGAATTCCACTAACTCCTTCAGGTTTTTATACTAGGGAGACAACACAATGTTTATTTGTTTTGTTTTTAAAGAGATATTTGATGATTATGGCTCAGTAGTCTCGTCACCAAAGTTTCAGAATTATAGTAGAAGGCAATTACTACTACTACTATCCTTCTAATGCTAGTCCTGGGCTAAGAAACCATCATGGACCCAAATGCTGCAGTATCTAAAATTTTACCATTACAGATTTATTCCTTTAGGTTGGGGTGCCTCCTGTTAATTGTATTTTTCTTTAATGTGAAGACTTCTGTTAAAAGTTTGGATATCAACTGGCCTGCCCAGATTAGTGATTTGGCATGTGAATATCCTAGAGAGAAGTCCTGAGCCCTTGGGAACAGGAATGCAATTAGGAAATGGGAGTAGACTTGGGGAGGTAACAGCAATAGAGGCCAGAACAGTCTCAAAGAAGACAAACACAAGCGGCTTCATGCTTTTGCCCAAGATGGACATGGAACAGGAGGACATTAAGTACTTGTAACCAGAGGTTGTTTCTTCAACACCATTATATCCATAGTCAAAAAATTGTACAAATACCCATTATAAATTGTTCTGTACTTGTATTATACAAACAGCCTTTGAACAGTTTAACATTACTGTTTTTGTGACTCTTTCTGTGGCTACAAAATTATGCTTATAAAAACAGTGTCTCCAAGTCCACCCCACACAAGCTTGCTGTTTTCCTGCAAAATAGATTTCACCAATAACATAGAATACTACTTGAATTTAAGATTTTTTTCTTGACATACCGTGTTTTAAAGGGATATTTTAGGGATTAAAGTTTGCAATAATTTTTCAAAACCAAAAATAGAAGAAGGCTTTTATTCTATAAGATGACCCAAATTGGTTCTATTTATTCTGTAGATATTTTAACCATATCTTAAAATTCTCTTAAAGCAACATTTCCATTGGGAATGGTGTTATCCCTGGACATATCCAAGACACTTATTCCTAAGTGTCATTGATAAATATGGTTGAAGTATAGAGAAGAGAGTTTACCCTTAAATTTCATTTGTTTGAAATTTAAAATTATTCCTGAGCCTTAAACTTCTTAACAAGAAATTCTTAAAATTTGAGAATCCCTTAGTAAGCCACTGGGCTGTAGGTGTGAGGAAAGATCTGATAGATCAGGTTGAATTAGAGACTTACCAGGGCTGGTCAAAGGGGAAGCGAGGAGGAGCTGAAACTTATGACACATTGGGACAAAAAAGCTTATATCTGCCTGACCTGGTGTTTCTTGATTCTTTATGTTTGATCATGAAGATTGGCCCTGGCTTTATTCCTTCACATGTGCAAGTTCTGTAACGATAGCTCTTGTAGAATGAGCAGGTTGATTTGACTGTCTTCAGCTATAATCAGGAGGTCTTTTCCATCTCAGCCACAGTGAGGTCAGATTTGATTCTACCTAGTGGAGCACAGTTGCGTGTCTGAGTCTATCATGGTTGCTTGGGGATTAATAGCTTATAATTTATTGAGCTCCCACTGTTTATAAGGTACTTCTTGAAGCTTTTTCACAGATGTGATCTTTTAATCTGTACAGTCATCCCATGATGTAGATATGAGTATCCTTTCAGATGAAGAAGTGGACTCAGGGGATAAATGACTTGCACAAGGCTGCATAGCTCTAAGGGCCTGAGCCTCCCTTGAGAGCAGGCCCCTTTAGTGTCAAAGTTGGTGGCCTTTTTCCCACAATGTTCAGCAAGCCAGGGCAGTCTGGAATGCCGAGATGGTCTTTCAAATCCCTGGCAGCATCTAAAATGTTTACATTACTCAGCTCTTGCTTATGCAAAGAATTCCAGTTCATTCTTGCTCCAAAATAATTCACCTCTGGGAGAATTGTTATTGTAAATAAGTGCTTATTTCTTTTCACATTCTTTATTCTACCCCTCTCTCTACCTCTGGAGATCAGAAATGTTTATAGACCTTCAGTAGTTCATTTAGACTAGTAGGAATATTTCCTAGAGTTATTTTTAAATGTCGTTTAGAGTATTATAAGGATGAACCAAAATTTGCTGATTTCTCGCCGTGACTATTAAGCTGGCTTTCAATATTTCAAATGTGTACTCATCCTGGAGAAAACAAAAGAACTGCTCATATTTTAACTCTTATTACCTATTTAAAATTTTGAAAACTTAGAAAAAAACAAAAAATCATAATTTATACAAACAAGGAAATAAAATATATCAGTTATGTACTCTATTCTTGAAAATCTGGCAAATGAAAATAACTTAAATTTAAAAAGATTAAAAATCTTATTTAAGTTTCAATTTGAATAACTTCCTACCTAACTGTCAAAAAGTGAATGAGAAGTCATATTTCCAAATTCCATCTATCTTTTTTCTTTCTCCTTTTCTTTCACTTCTTCCACTGATTCAACAAACATTTACTGAGCCTCTACAATGTTCTAAATATATTAAATTGCTATAATCTGAGGTGATCCTGTGATGCCTGGGCCCCACTTTGTTTAATGTTTATGTATGCAGAGTACCAAAATACTAGTAGCGAGCACCAATAAAATTAAACTCCAGCATAATTTTACTATTAAGAGAAGACTAAGCAATCTTTATGAAAAGGATCTTTATGAAAATTTATGAAAGGATCGTTTTGGGGAGAGGAGAGAAGAATCCCTGCACCCTTCAGATGGAATTGAGATTTCACTTACTCCATTGGATAATGATCAACGTAAATAGAAGCACTCTGAGGAAAGCACAGTTTTAAAAAGCTCCTTGGATGCGCTTTCCGTGTGAACTCTACATTCTAAATCGTGATACTCCAGCTGCCTCCTTCCACGCAGCTGCTTTTCCCTCCAAATTCCCAATTCCTTGGGGGGCTGCTTTTTTAAGGGACAGTGTACTCACTGCATTATGAACCCTTGGGTCACCCTACAGTGCTCTTCTGCTTTTCTTAATTTCCAGACCATTTCTAGTCTTTAGTCCTATACTCTGGCGCTATGAATTGCACATGCGAAGTAGTCCTGGATTATTACTTTACGGGCCTCTTGCCCTCCATGGTCAGTGATCAGTTTTCTGGGTGTAAAGTCTATAATATTTACCAATTCACCTGTCTCTTCCAGTGCCTTTAATTCAGTCTGGAGGAAATATTTATTTATTTTTTTCATTCTTACTTGAGACAAGAAACAAAAACACTGAAAACAACTATTTTCCATGACAAAATTTTGGTGACTTGTATGTCAAAAAATTAAAGGATATTGAGAAAAGAGCCCCTGAAGAAGACCTTCTAAATACTTGAAGAGGAAATTAATGATTTCACTACACAAAATAGTGAATAGTTATTCTCTGAGGCTCTCAAAGACAGTATAGTAATAACTTAAAGTGGCCTTAGAAGGATTTAAGTTAGCCTCTATGCAGATAGAGGACAGAGTATAAATCTTAAGGTTTTCTTTTTCTTTTGTTTTGTTTTGTTTGCTGCATCCTCCAGGTTAGAGTGCGAGAAGTCAGCTCATGATAGGTCAGCACTGAGGTGTAGTGTAGGGTTCTCAGATAGCCCTGAATGCATCTTGCTGAACATCTTTTTTTAAGAAAGTCTTCCACAAAATATATACTAGTGGAAAAACTTAGACACCTACTCAGCCTAAGAGAACGATCCCACTCTTACTCCACATCTGCCAGTGTGAACTTCTTCCTTCATTTCAGAATCCAGGCTGAAACTTTTTTCCAGTTTGTTGGTTCATTATAGACAGTGGAAGAATCAGAGGCCTGAGTGTGTGCTCTGGCTTCACAATCTCTAACGTGTGTGCAAATGATGTATTTTTTCCTTCTAAGTCTCTCTCATTTATTATCAAGCCTCCTGACAAGTCATGTGTAATACGGCAAGGGGGACTCAATAGTAAAGAAGGTAGATACGATCCATGTCACACAGATGACACAGTGAGACTTGGCTATCTCAACTGTGACCTCCAAGTCATCATTTCTACCAAGTATTTTCATGTGTCCTCTTCCCTCTCTGTTCCTTGTCTCATTAACTGGTACCATGATCCAAAATCTGATACCATAATCTGTGACATACAACCAAATGGTTTCTAAGTCCCGTTAACTTTATTTATTTACTTTTACCAGGACTCAAACTCAGGACCTTGCACTTGCCAGGCAGGTGCTTATGCTGCTGATCTGTATCCCCGGCCCTGGTCCTGTTCACTTTAAATCTCCTGCCTCATACCTTGTTTTATTACAACTCCGATTCCTATGGCAGCCTCCTCCTGATACATTGACCAGCATTTCCAGTCTCCTTTCCTAACTGCTTCATTGCTCCCACAGTGAACTTTCTAAAATGAAAACTGATGTATCATTCAGGATGCATTTGTCTGAAAAATAAAACAGAAGACTCAACTCCAAACGGCACTAAGGGGATTTTAAAATTCTCTTTAAGAAGAACTCTGGAGTGAGTGTTTACAGAGTACTTAATTTAGTTATCCAACCAGAGCCAAGGCATTTTGTTCTTCACATCTTCACCTTGCCATCTTTGGCATGTCTTCAGGCTTGTCTCTTCGTGGTCCCAAAATAACTGCAGTTGTTCAAAGGAACATGTTTTTATACACTGTACAACAGTGGAAGAGAGAATGTCTGTAATTAATGTTCCATTCTAAGAGGGAGAAACTCTTTTCCAGAAGCCCTAAAACAAATTTCTCTTCCGTCTCATTGGCGAAGTTATGACACATGCCTGTGGCTGATTCATGTGGTGAAATGGATTAAAACCACCAAGACTGGCTTTTACTGATCAAATTTTACTTCTTGGGCATAGGGTAGGGGTAGATCTTCACTAGCTCACACTTGTGTTCTTGCTCTTCTTTGCCACTGGGCTTGCCCTATTTTATCTTTCTTCATCAGCTAATTCCATGATTCACTTCATTGTTCTCCTCTTTCACAAGCCATCTCCAATGTCCTGCCACCTGGAAAAATGGCCCTGGAATATGCTTCCAGGAGCCCCAAACACTCCTTTCCCAGTAGCATTTACCCTGCCCTTACAATTGTGATCCATTATGAATTCCTCAGAATTCCTAGTGCCTGAAAAGTTCCTGGCCCTTGACAAAATGTTCATAACAAATGTTCAAATACTGAACAAGTAGAATCTAGGTCTGAAGGAGTTAGCTATCATGAGAAAAGTCTATTAGCTGGAGTGCACTCCCTACCCGTAATTATATTACTCTAGTAATATTGCTTCATTGGGCTCTCTAATTTCTGCACATTCATGATAAAAATCATATGCAGGATTTTTTCACCTTACCTATGATTCCTGTTAAATGCCGAATGTGCCGATCACCCAGAATTTCATACACTTTCCATCTTGCTTTTTTTTGCCTAGTGCCTCATATGGCATTAGGCAAAATTAAATAAAAACTTTCCATTTTGACATTCCAAAAAGTCTTCTCTCTAAAACGCTCCGAGAAAGGAGACAATGAGGACACAGGTGGGCATGGCCATGGAAAGTAAGCTGAAGTTTCAGACTGGACCCAGGCTGTGTCTGCAGTCCAGGCACCAGATGGAACAGTGAAGCCCAGCAGTCCTGTGTCCCCCACTGTCCTAATTAAAAGATGCACACTTATGGTGAAAATACTCAGTGTAATGGTGTTTGAAGAGATCAGTGCTGCGTGGTAAGTAGGTTCCACCCCACTGAGAGCAGGAAAAGGGCAGGCTCCGGTTTGGGACTTAGCCCTCCAGCCCTCATGGAGATAACAAAGGAAGTTTTGTGCAATCAGCTAACATGTCTTAACCTCCTGCCATTAACAAGGCACTGTTTAGACTCTAAGAATAAAGCATGGAAAATACTGACCAGATCTCTACTCATGCAGTTTACACTGGCTGTGGAGAAAGGGGTGGGTGAGAGACAGATCATAACAAAAAAGTGAATCAAGAATGGAAAAAAAATATGGGAGACTGATAAGAGTTATACAGAGAATTATAGTAGGTGGTTACATCTTACCTCTTCAACTCAGGCGAGTCAGAGATCTTGCTATAATGTGTCTTTCCTGCTTTATTCTAGATGGATATGTATAACATCAACCCCATACTGTCCCCTAGAAATTTCTAATCACATGACTATCATAATAAACTGTTTACCCGCTTCCCAATTCAGCAAGTTTGCTTCAGTTTTGACATAAGCTATTTGCCCACAGTAACTTGTCTTCATCCTTCTAGGGTGATTATAGACCTAATGAAGAAGGTATTGTTTTTACCACCAGATGGTTAGCCATGCACTGCCTTGTGAAGTCCCTTCTAGTGTTTCCTTGAATGGTTATTTAAAGCACACATTTTCATTGAATGTGCTTCAAGACTAAGAGTGTATTTTATTCTTATTTATATACCCGCTCTGCACATTATTACCTGGCACATAAAAGATTACTGATTAGATGTGTTGATGTGAAGACAAACACAACACAGGTTGAGCAACAATAAAAGGCAATTTTTGGTACCGCTTCTCAACAAATAACACATGCAGAATAACTGCATGCGGGAGCCCCAAGGCAGGAGAGAGAGAAGAGCTACCAGAGTGAAGTATAGATGGGTACTGATATCATGATATCAGAAGGACAGAAGGGATAGAGAAGGACATTCCTGGTGAAACAAATAATAAGCACAAGGCAGACATTCCTGTGGGGAATGGTTGGGATAATGACTTTGCTGGGAAGTTCAGCTTGGAAAGCAGCAGATAGAGAGCAGTCGAGCCAAATGAAGAAGAACCATAAATTTCAGGTTGAAAACTCTTGTAGATGATGCCGAGTGGCCCGAATTCTTCAGCAGGGAAGAGGTATGGTGAAAGCAGTATTTTAGGATGGAATCTAGGCAGCTTATACTAGGGGATATTCAGACCCCACTCAAGTAGGAGGTTCATGGTGAGAGCCTGGGAGTGGAACATTAGTCTGAGATATTAGCCTCTTTTGTGATGCTTAGCAGGTAAATGCCTTGTTTGCCTGAACTACTGTACTTTTTTCTCCCTGTCTCTAACCCTACACTAACTCCTTAAGGACAGGGATTTTGCCTGACAGATCACATAAAAGTGAGACATATTAATTTTATTATAGGTTTGTTTAGTTTTCCATGATTAAGCTGTTGCTATTTTCATGATCATTAAATGAATCAAATCAGTCAGCTCTTGACTGTGAGCATCTGGAGAGAAGGGGCTTGTCTTATTTTTGAACTCTCCGTAATTTTTATGTAATATAGCTACCAACTGAAAGAAGTATTTATACAAGGAGTCAGTTACAAATTGTTCCAGGTTTACAATAATTCATCTTACAGTTCAACTTTCCAGTGGGCAAAAGTGACATGCCTTCAATAGAAATGACACTTTTGAGTTTGGATATTCTCCTAGGCTAGCGATATGCTACAGGATTCAGACTAATGTTCCACTCCCAGGCTCTCACCATGAACAGCACCACAAAAGAGGCTGTGTTTCACCTGATTTTTGAAAAGACTGGTTGGACAGAGCATGCATTCCATATCACAGATAAGATGAGCAGAATTCTGTAGGTAAGCAAGTGTAGTGGGGTTCTTAAATGATAAATAGTCTGGTTTGGCCAAACTTTTGATTAATACAGGGAAGTAGCAAAGATAAAGCCAAAGAGGCTACCTGGGATTTGAATTGGGAACTGAGTCCCATTCTGAGGATTTGGGACAGACAGAGATTTTGAAGATTTTGAGCAGAAGTGAGACAAGGTGAGACTGAATCCAGTCCATCTCTGAGCCAGTTCCATCTCACTCATATCCTCTCCTTGGAGGATCACAAGACAGGATTTACAGATCTCGCTGATTGAACTGCACATCTTCTGCCAATTCCTCAGTAAAATTGGACTTTCTTTGATGCTTTGCTACAGAAGTTTTGCCACATTAAGCCTTCCAGTTGGAGTGACACAGTTGGAATAATAAGGTCCACAAAACATTGCACTGTGATTGACAGTGAGTGGATTGAAAATCTCAGCTATCCAAATAAAGTCTGAAAGCTCAGATATAATCTGCTCATTGAATCTTTGGGTTAAAGAAATCTTGGAGTATTGTGATATTTCATAGGTTTCTTGAAAAGTTTTGCTTACCAATTGAATTACTTTAATAGTAATTGTGTTATTATGGAAACAAAAAAAACCCTTCAATGAAAGATTTTGACAAAATCGAAGTCATACTGTGTAAGGACGTTTTAGTATGCAAATGAGTTATATCTCAATTATATACAATAGACTATTTAGTTTGAGTAATTTCAATAGTTTATTATCTTCCCTTTGCTTAATAGTAAGCTTTAAAATGACCACTTAACCTGATGTTTTTGTATAGTCCCCTCTTGAGAAATTTCTAACACAGTAAATTAGATCTCCTTATTATCCCATTATTATAGGAAAGTGTGAGATTATATAATTAATGGCAGCCAAACTTTCCTTTCTAATGTGACATTTACTATCTTAATTATCTTTCTAGTTCATAATGTATAAGTCAAATATGATTGAGCTCCATAAAACCTATTAGTTATGGATCTATTGAGACATGAGTGATTTGTTGCTTATAATAGGATCAGATAAGAAGTGTGTCCTCCGTATTCTCACATTTTCTCCCATTCTATTCCTGGAAGATGAGAGGACAGAATCTTATATAGAGATACATGTGGCACAGACTTCATCAGTATTCAGAACTATCTTGGAGGTTTAAACCTAAGTAAAAATGTTAGACACATCTTAGTTACTCTTCCTATTGCTGATACAAAATACCTGACACCCAGAGTTAAAGAGGGAAAGGTTTATTTACCTCATAATTTGTTGAGGTTTCGGTCCATAATCAACTGGCTCCAAGGCAGGGTGGCACAGGGCAGAGGGGCAACAGTTCAAGGAGGAGGAAGACAGGAGAATCAATGAAAGAGGGGTCAATCCTCGTTGTATACAGCCTACCCACCCTGGGATGAGTGTAGCATTCACATCCTCAATCCCAGTGTTGGACCACAAATCAATCACAAACTCTAGCTTTGGACATGTCCCAGAAAACTGTATGGCCATATAAGGCATTGGGAGACATCTAGACATGAGCCATTACAAAAAAAAAAAAAAAAAGATTTACTTCATTATTGTAAATGTCATAATTACAGATGAAGTTGCTCAAGATACGTTGCATTACATTGCAGTACAAAAATGCAGTACAAAAACAGAACCATTGTCTGATGGGTCAGGGAATCCAGATTCTGCCTTCCTCAAGGCAGACTTTGTCTTAAATCCCTGATGACTCTAGTCACTTAGCATGACAGCTTCAGTGGCCCCTCCAAGTTTACACTTTTCATTTTGTGCTAGCTTGAACGCTGTGAGAGCCCATACAGACTAAGATGCTTTGTGTTTAGGGTATCGTTGTGGTTCATCCCATTGGCTGCAGTTTAAAATCACCTGGGGTGCTTTAAAAAGCATATCAGTGCTTGAGCCCCACTCCTAAGGATTTAGATTTACTTGGCACAATAATATTCAAGGCACAGTTCAAATTCAGGGAGCGTTGTTTATGGAGAATCAATTCAACCCACCAGCCCTCCATCCTCCCAGAGCGCAAGTTCACTGTGTTCTAGGTGAATGGTCCTTCTCATGCTGACCTGAAGCTTGAGGGCCTGAGCACTCCCTGGTGTGAGAGGTATCTGAGGGGGTTCTACGTAGCCAGAACTGAGAACCACTGGGGTATAATACAGTTATTAAGGAGCCTGGATTAAGGAGCTATACAGAAATGAATTCAAAATCTTACTCTGTTACTTTTCTTGCTTGTGAACTTAGTAAAGTTATTTAACCTCTTAGAACCTCAATTTCTGCAAAAGTAAAATAGTGAAAATATTTCACGGGGTTATATGTTTTTAGAAAAAGACAGCCTCAATGAAATGTGTGGCACAAATACAACCTCAATTGTAGCTACTGCTATTATTTTAGCTATTAAAACAAAATTTCTCTATTATTCTAAACTTCTATTCTAATTAACAGAAATCCAACTCAGACAACCTAAATAATCTAAAGTAAAAAATGGAGAATTCAAGCAAGCTACAAGAAAATGAAGTTGGATCTGGCTTCACAAATTCCATCATTGGTATTGGAATGCAGTTATGACACATTACATATTGGTTCTTTCTCTCTCTTTCTCTCTCTCTCTCTCTCTCCCCTCCCCCTCTTCCAAGTTTTCTTTGCATGATGCCTTCATTCTCTCAAACCATCTGCCCCCTGCTGCCAAACTATGACAATGGAAGCTCAAGACATCTTTACAGTCTTTTAAACACAGAATAAAAAGTAATTCATTCTGTCCACCTCAGTTGGAAAAATCACAGTGGCCCAGGCTGGATGGTTTATCTATCCCTACAGTCAAGGAGTTACCTTTAAAATAGGCGGAAGAGATACTGTGCAGATGAATAAAATAGGCACCTTTATTTCATGATCGAGACCTGATTTGAAATATATAAAATACATAAAATCTTTGCAGTCCTAGAATCTATTGTCAGACAACAAATGACAAGGTTGCAGAAGCAACCAGAAAATTCCCTCCAATTAGAATAGCTAGGCTGTTTTCTGTTACCTATGCATGATAATCATTGGCTAAAATGAGTTTAAGAAAACAAAAGCATTCCTTGGTCTACTTCATTCAAGTTCATAAGCACATAAGGAACTGGATCAATTCCCCCTTGGCCCTCAGAAATCTGCATTACTAACATCTGGGGTGTTCTCTTCTCCCTCATCCACCCCAGCCTGCCCTCACCCACAGAAGTCAGAAAACTCAATGGAGTTATTTATAGAAATCCGCTCTGCTATGTACATTACCCAAGAGTAAATGAGAAAGAACAATCACAAGAAGCCCAGACACCATTTAACACCTGAACTGTTCTTAACCACTTACCTAAAAGCTGGGTGACAGGCAGCAAATGTCACGAGAAAGGAACAGATTTGCCACTTTCTAGCGATGTGCTCTAACCAAGTCATTTAACTTCCTGGAGCTTCTATCTCCTGATTTGTAAAACGAGGGCAACAATATTTCATAGGGCTCTTGTGAAAAATGAATGCATTTGATAAGTGAACGTATTTGAAAGCCAATTACACTGCATGGTGGATACTCAATAAGTGGCTTTCATAGAATCTGGGGGTTAGCTTTACATTAAAAAATTATTGGAAAAGTCTTTATGAACATGCTTTGAAGTAGCTAGACTCACTAGAGAGGATGACTGGGCATATACTTGACTATTCTATGAAGCATTTCAAAAGGTACACAAGTATATGATTGGTGCTCCTTGGCTGTTGGGTCTCTATGGTTCTAAGGCAAAGTGCGAGAGGTGCTGGGTCCACTGTGAACCACTCTGCAGCTCTCCTGGCTCAACTTGCCTCACTTAGAAAATCACCACCACATGTGCAACACTTCAGGGAATGAACTGAATAGGAAAAACGCAGTTTTTAGTAATGCTACTAGCTCTCCTATTTCAAAGGATGCCCCTGTGGAATTTGAAGTCCCTTTATAGTTTCTATTCAACTAAAGGAGGTTAACAAGAGCTAGGGGTGGGTTACATGAGTCAGTGTGTGAAAGCACATGGTCAAGGACACAAAATGGTACTGTGATTCTCAGGCAATGTCTAGCTCTCTGTTGACAAGAATTCTCATCCAAAATATTGAAATAATGATAGTATTTATCAAAGAATACATAGAGTATGTGTCTACTCTGACCTGGAAAATGGACAACTACCCTTGTCTTAGAGACATCATTGAGACACAATATCCAACAATTAATATAACTTATAACTTAAAGGAGCAAAAGTTTATGTTGGTTCACAGTTTGTAGAGGTTTCAGTCCATAGTTGGCTGGCTCAAAGGCAGGGAGACATGGCAGAGAAACATGACAGAGGAGACGTTTCTCATGGTACGATGATGGAAAGCAGAGGCAGATTAAGGGAAGAGGAGGTAAGATAGACCCTTGCAGGCCAATCCAACCGGAATTTGCCTTCCAACATCACCTTTAGTTATAAACTCATCAGTAAACTCATCCACAACCCCATAACCCAGTCACCTACTTAAAGCACCACCTATGCATACAGGAAGTTTTGGGGGGCATCTAGATATAAATCGTAAATCCTCTCTAGACCACCTTTAGTGTTAAAATTCTATAACCGAAGAAACTCGTATTTTTACAGAAGTGAAAATTCTTTTTCATGCAAAATAGGAAAATTATCAATGAAGGAGCCAACTTTCCCAAAGAACCTCTAGTTCTAGAAAGTGATTAAATAGCAGAGAACAGCCTATATCAAACAGTCATGAGTAAGGTGAACTATGGATTTTAAAATTTAAACTCAGTACTTTGACAGCACTAAAGTATAGGGAAGAAATTGATGAAAATATCTTGGAACCGAAGGAACACTTTCTGAATTCTTTTTAAATGTATGTCTTGGAACCCATTTTATTTCACTTTTTGGTAATATAGCCACATAAATGTGTGATTTATGCAGTTTATATATCCCGTAGCAGTGTAACATTTTGCTTCTCTTTCATTTCCTTCCTACCCCTCTCTAATTTTTTTCTTCAGTGAGTCATGAAAAGGTTTCATACTTCTTGACTATTTAATGTATTTATAAAAATTTGAACTAAACAGTTTAGCACAATTAAGCAAGATGCCTAATACATCAAACCTTCATTTTCCTGAGACTCCAATCCTGTCAGTCACCAGCGAGCCTTGTGTTAAGTGGAAGCAGTGTTTCCTGTCCTTTGGCACGGTACATCTGGTGGTGATTACAGAGGCGCATACAATGGCATTCATAGCATGGCATGTGTTTCCCTGTACCTGGCTTCACAGGCCCTCAGGGTCATTTACAAAGTTTGTGCTTTTTCACTGTGCTAGAACTCAAAGGTTTAATTTTAATTTTGTCCTAGAATGTGTTTATGTGCCTTGTAAAGGAGCTAGTCATTCCTTTTGTTTTCTCATACTATTTTATATGTGTTTGTGTCTAAAACCAAAAGAGAAACCATGCAGATAATATACATAAAAAAATTCTTTTCTATCCACAAAACTTCCTGTAAGTTGCTTTTATTTTATCCAGTTTTTATTAGTAGCATATTTATTGGCTTCTTGGAGTTTTCCTATTTTTTAACACTATCTAGTTTTACCTTCATAGCTTCATGTTCTTCAGTCAAGATTCAGGCTAAATTTCTTAATATGATACAGCATGTGATTATGTCATTGAAACCCTCTCGAGCTATGATGTTTCTTTTAGATCTCTTCCTGACCAGGAAGCATATGGCATTTTTCATTCCACAAACAATATATTTCAGGAAGTATTTATTATCTAGAAAAGTGGAGCTAGGCCTACAAGCTATCTATCCAGACATTCCATTTCTCTAATTGTAGCATGAGAGATAATTGACAATATTCAGAATATTGACTATTTTTCTTGTTTTCACCCAAATACTTGATATTGAATATGCATAGCCACAAGAACATTAATGCTTTTCATGTAAAAGAGATCTGCTTTTGGATATTTAAAGGCTCTTTTCATGTGAAAGAGATCTGCTTTTGGATATCTAGAGAGTATTTATTAGTATTATGAATAATTAAATTAATTATAATGGAAGAGCTACCTGAAGGAGTTATTTAATGGCTAAAAGAACTAGAAGAAAAAAGTTGACACTGACGTAAGACAGTGGTGGTTTCATCCATGGTAGTTAATGGTGTTTCTTAATCTTCAAATATCAAGCATATTGTAATGCTTAATTATCCTTAATATCTAAGTGAATTACCACGACATTAGAGAAAAGAGGAAACAACTTACCGTTTCCTTAGTGTTTATTGAAAAGGAGCATCTTTAGGGACTTTGAGAATTCTACAGAAGAGAGGAAGCTGCTGAACACTAGGCTGCCGAACAGGAAAAACAGGACACCTGAGTATGTCTCTTTCCCAGCATTAAATTTTGCATTGAGTTTGCTATTAAACTCAAGGGTATGTGAAGGAAACAATTTTAATTACTTGGCACTTAAAAAACCTGCTCTACTGTTCAATGACTTAGGAGTAGTTTGAAAATTTGATTGCATTTAGGGCCAAGAAAATTTACCTATAATAACATTTTTGCTGTATGCCTAAGTAATCTTTTAGAAATATGCATTTAAATGAGCTATAGACTCAGAGGGGAAGTGGCAGCAAATAAAGACCTACAGTGTGCCACAGACATTGCACAATTTGTTTTATGGGCTCCTGCTAATATCCATGCAAGTAGCTATGGCTGTTTCTGTTTTCCAGATGAGGAAACTGAGGCTGAGCCTGGCTCGCAGCAGTGACCTAAGTAGCATTAACTGAAGGTCACATCTGAAACTTCACTGGTTGGCAGAGAAGTCTGTTTTCCTTCTCTGCTATCTTTGAAAATAGCAGAGCAGCAACTGATGAGACATAGAGGCTTTGCAATCAGAGCTGCCTGATTCACAGAAGACACACGCTCAGCCTCGCCCACAGAAATCCACTTGAGGGCTGACTTACCAGGATTTGTGTCTAAATTATCCTATACATCAAATAATGCTGGCTTCTCTCTCTGGTTTCTGCTCTGCAGCCGGCTTAAAATTTCTCAAAACTCACATTGCCCCCAAGGAATACTAAGCGTGTTGTCTTGTGTTGAGCAAGGATATTTTATGCTATCTCATATTAATTAAATTTATGGTACGAAAATTCAGAATCCTTCAGCTTGTTGTTTGATGTGTGCCCTGTGTCTAACATGGGAAGATCCCATCTTGAGATTTTCCTACACAAAAGGGAAGTAGGTCACCTCCAGGTATCCTACAGAGTCCTTTCCATTGATCCCCCAACATAAGAGAATCTAGTTTCTATGGAAATTTTAATAAACCTTTGTGTGTGATAATTAGCCAAATGTCTAGAATATGGCATTCTTTTTTCCACCTGTGGTCTAAGGCTTTTTTGATGTTATTTGCATCCCCAGGACATAGTAAATGACCAATATAGTTACAAGGCTGGCTTCCACAGGCGCCTGCTAGTAACTGCCTCATAAATATTCAACAGGGGCATTTTGTGCAAAGGGTTGGGGAATTAGGTGACCTGCCAAGTCTGTCCATGTGTAGTACCTGTGATAATGGCTGAAGATTACATAGGACAGAAGGAGTGGCCTCACACAGTGAAAAACCCAAGAGGAATCAGGATGCCCTGAGGCTCCTGACCCAAGCAGGTAGCCACCTCACCTTCCCCAGTTGTGACTGCCAAGGACAGGAGCCATTTTGCCTAGGGAGCTGTCCCTCCTCAGACTGTCATTGCCACCCAGAGTGGTGGGCTCTTCTTTTTATTTTAATCTTCATTATAGTGGAAATGAGCATTACATCTTGAATAGTAGATTAAGAAATCCAAAACAGAATTTTAAATTTAAAAAGCTTTTCCATTAGGAATCCAGCTGCATTAATTTTGTGGACTGAAGGTAAGCTAAATTAGCCTGGTTTGCGCATTCATTACCTTGTTCTAATCCTCAGCATCACAAATGTGAAAGACTGTCATTAAATCTGAGAACTGACAAGAACTGGGATTTTTTAATATGAGTATTGAAAGACTGATTTGAGAAGATCTTACTAAAAACACGAGAAGTTACTGCCAGCATGAGATATTTTATATTCATAGTGTGTGCCTGGTTTAAAATGCCTATTTACAGTATCTAATTTAAAAAGAAGTTGTACATTTAGAGCACTTGATCAAATTGGGATATTTCTAGTTAATTTGTTCTGGTAATATACAACCACAGTTGGTAAGATACTAGAAATAATTTTTTTTTGTTTTCAAAGCATATTTAACTTCCCGTTATTAAACACTTTATTTAACAAAGTGAAATTCAAAGAGAAATGAAAAAGAATAACTCTCATGATTCAGTCTGTAGTCTGTACTATGCCCTTCAGTCAGGAATAGACCTAAGGTTGCAAATGCTGCTCGTATGAAAATAATCTGCTGATTCCTTTCATCTGATGTTAGTACATGGTCTGTATCATAAAATCGACAGCTTTGTGTCAAGAAAACCTGAAAAATCTCCGGATCTCTTTCAGCTTCACATTTGTTTAGTTTGTAATCACTGAAAATTAAAGGGCCCCAACTGAAATTTTGTTTGGTGATTCCTAATTTAAATATGTGCCACCAAGTCAGCCCCTTGTGTGCACTGAACACAGTTTAGGATGGACAGAGAGTGTGGATACTTTCTTTAACTTCGAGTGATATTCTGGAAATATCTACCCCCCTGAACCGGGCGTATTCTAACAAAGCAGTTAAGACTTCTGTAAAGCTTGTTACACATGCAGATTCCTGAGTCCCACACCCCATACACCAATTTGGAAAATGTAGAACACTTGCAGAGGAATCTTCATTGCTTCTATTTCCCTGATTATTAAGACACAGAGCATCAGGGAGCCATCCTTGGAGTCCTTACTTAGCTCTTCATGCAGAAATTACCCATTGTAAACCCAAGAATTTATTGATCCAGGCTGTTTTCCCAGATTTATTAAAGTTACCAGATTCAGGACCAAAAGGATAGCAATGGGCTGCTTAATAAACATGGCAGTCTGCTGGATGCCGAGCACGTTCCTGAGAGGAAGAGCTGAGTGATTTCCAGACCCTGTTGCTGATGCTCCAGTGATGTTGCGCAACTTATTACCATGGCTTGCTTTTCTAGTGAGTGAGTGGAGATAATCATCTTTGCCTCCTACCCACATAATGCCAGTGCTCTGACAAATGTTGAGGCACAATTGTAAAAATAAGCTAATTTCTGCATGGAGGTGTAGTTATATAAGTAACAGATTTCCAAAAACCAAAACCAATAGAAAAATCCAACATTTTCTTTATGTTGTATAATAATTTCTGTCAGTTTTAGGTGATGGTTTGTTTGTAAAACCATTTCCTCAGAGGCTTTCTGCATAACTTTCTACCTTACCTTCATCCTGTCTCAATTCATTTCGATATAGATGCAGAGATGGCAGATTAAATGGCATGTTTCTTACCACACTATAAAGGGTGTCCTTGCAAATCTTACATTTCCCACACTCGGAAGCTAGGAGGTCAACCATATTTGACTTGCTGAGAATAACAACCAGCTGCTGAGCTAGCCGGGGATATTGTGTGGGATAAAAAGTCAGGTTCAACCACAAAATCCTCCCCAGTAATGAGTCAATGTGTGGGTGCCTGTGTGCAAGACCTCATGTGGGAGCAGAAGGAGCTGAAAAGGGGAAAGCTCTCAAGTGGTTCTTTGGAATTAGAACTTGTGCAAGGGAGTATGGTTGCCCACCCTCACTAGAGAAACGACTCGTTCTTTTACCCACCTCATCCTCTCCCAGCACTTTGGTGCACCTGCAGGTCAAAACAGAGCAGCATAAAGCTCAGGCCCTTTGACCAGTTGCTTTGTCTAAGACCCAAAATGTGTCCATGGTTGATTCAGCTGGATTTATTAGTCATTGCAGCAGAGGAGAACACATGCTTCGGGGAGTCTCAAGGCACCTCAGTAAAAGAGTGTAAGGATATGAGGATTTGGCTTTGGGTTAGAGGAAGATTTGGGAAGGAAGCAGAGGTTTCCTCTAAATTAGGTCCTGTCAGGAGTAGGGACAGTCCTATACCTGAGTACCTTAATAGATTACGTCTAAAAGAAGGGTACGTTGGATGGAGACTAATGCTATAAGTGATACATAAGCAGTGGTCACTCATTATGGGCATGTTTGGCATGCTGTGGTTTGCACACTGGATTTGTTTTATCTGAGCTTAGACAAAGCAACTTATTTGGACTTGCTTTGTCCTAGTCACAGAGTAACTTGGCCTGATGCTGGTGTTCTGTGAGATTAGTGTCCAGCAGGATTTAGACAGACACTAAATGTCACGCTAGTACCCAGATATCAGCGACTGCCTTTACTGCCTTTTCTCCCTTCCCCTCATTCCCTTTTTCTCCTTCTCTTTTCTTCTTTTTCTAGAATATATGTCTTTGAAGCAGAAACTCAGTTTTGGGACATAAACATTTTAAGGTCTTCTCATAGGCATTATTTTTTAAATTAACCTCCAGCTTTGCTACTGTTCATTTACAATCAGTTACCATGATTCAATGTGCATATCTCTAGCATTTATGAACTTACACATTGGGAACACTTGGGGATTTAGGAACAGCAAGAGTAAAGAGAATTTTTTATCATGAAACTGAATAAGTGGGAAAATAAAAAAGAAATTAACTTGTTTTCAAACCAGAGAGAGAGAGAGAAAGGATTTGACAAATATTTGAGAAAGAAAATATCAGGCTCATCTGAACTCTTACTGCACCTAGAGAGGCTACAATTATCCTGAATAACTCCAGAACCATTAACCAAAAAGCACGATTCCCGCCATTTACTTATTTGTTTATGTTTATGTGTATGGGTGTACTATGTATCGATTGCTCCTGTTTGACACATAGTACTGAAATTATGGCCTGCTAAAATTATGGTAACAAGCAGCTAATGTTGCAGAAGGAATTTCTTGCTTTGTAAGTAAAGGCAAAATATGTGGGATGAAAACTCCAGTAGAAACTGTGCAACGTGTAGTTTTAACACCCACTGCCTTTGAAATCTGTCAGAAATCTGTCAGCAGTGTTTTTCCTCAGAATCATAAAGCTTAAAGACTATGAAATGTTCTTTTTCTTATGAGGATAGAGTGGTTTGGGGGGATCCATTCCTTTTTTTCCAAAACTTACCTCTGCAGAACCAACCTGTAGAGAAGTGTGGGGAACAACGTAGTTGTGACACGAATGACACAGGAAACTGTGGAAGTTGAACCCATACTTGTTGCTTACCCTGGGCCAAGGAGGGCAATGGTCCCTTCCTTCCTGCATTTTTTATAAGCATGGGGCTTCCTGAGAGACTAAAGCACCAGTGAGGTTCTGAAATCTTTGTTAAAACCATTGGCCAGCCATTTCTTTTTCTTCTACTTTAAATCTAAGGTTTTGTCACAGCCAGTAGCCACAGTCTCTGGCACCACATCATTGTGGTCATAAAAGATATTCTAGAGTGTTTTGTGATGTCCTAAGCCCCCCGAATTAGTGCTTATTATACGTGTCTCACACAATCTGAGGGTCACAAAGGTAGGGAGTGCCTTGGCCTGCCCCTCCCCCTATCAAAAACATGCAAACGTCTTTGCTCCTTTTTTCTTTTCCTTTTTCTCTTTTGAGAATTGGCATCCTGAGCACAAAATTCTTCTCTGATAATTCTTATAAAACACTGTTGTGCTTTGCCCTTCAAGGACTAAGAATTGGACACATAATTCTCCACTCATTTCTCAAGTGTCAGGAGAGAATTGAGTTTAAAGACTTCAATTCCCTTGCAGGTTACACTGTCTATCTAGATGAATTAATATTCAACACAGCTTTGGGAAAATCTCAGATGATTTGCAGGTTTGCAAATTGTTCAGACCTGGAATAAAATCTCAGGCTGAGGAAATCACTAAATGCTTCATGACATGAGCTTTTCTCCCAGAGGTCCCACGTCTTGCACTGATTTGCTTATCTGGCTTCTCTGCTCATCCATGTCAGCGAGCTTGGGAAAGTCACATACTTAACTAATATGGTGCCACTGCAGTCATGGCCTCCAGTCTTACTGCAACTTTCCTTGAGACCACCAAATTCTGCTGTGGGTTCTTGATCAACCCCTTTCCCAAACTGCCACTGCTGATGTCATTGTCCCACCTGCCACTTTCTTCCTTGTCAGCAAAGGACAGTCCATTCCCTCCCTCCATTCTCACTCTTCCTTTTGGATAACATAGGATGTGTGTCCTTCATATCCAGGGCAGTGTTCTGGGTTGACCTACTCTGCATCCTCAGGCCCCTCAAACTAGCACATATTCTAGCCTGAGTATTCAATTCGCTGTTTTACCTTCAGAATATAAACTGCTTCTTTTATATGCACATACTTGATTCCATGACCATCTACCTTTCTCTTCTTTGCAGCTAAGCTTTAAGTTTTTTTTTTCCTCTCACTCATTCCTTGTCTCGCACAACCTGAATCCCACCTGGAGCACCTACTAAGACCCCTGGCTCCGAGATCTTAACACACTCAAACATCCTCCTTTTGGGCAAATCAAATGGGCCCATTCTAGCCATTTCCCTGCTTGATTACTCTGAAACACTGACAGCCGACTGTCACCTACATCTTGAATCTTTTTATGTAGTTTCTAGTTTAAGATGGTACAACTGGTGATTTTAAAAAATTTATGATGGTGTGAAAGTGATATATATTCAGTAGTAACTAAAATTCAAAGTTTGAGTTGACCTTTCCCTAGGCTAAGGATACATGGTCCTTAGATAACCTCTTGGTGCTGGGCAGCAGCAAGGAAGTACAGCTCCCAGTAAGTCACAAGAATAAACAACTGGTGGTCTGTAGCATAGAGCATTGCCAAGATGTCAGGTTAGTTGATTAAATATGTTAAATGCATTTTCAACTAATGGCATTTTGAATTTACCATGGAAATATTGAAACATAACCCATCCTAAGTGAAGGAGCTTCTGTACTTCTTTGACCTGTGTACTCCTCTTCCCAGGTTTTCGCCTCCATCTTCCCCATTCCTTTTTAGGTTCCTCTCTTTGTGCTTAAACACTCAGTGTTAGCAGGATATCATCCTTGGATTCTACTTATTCTGATCACTGTTCCTGGTACATAATGTAGTAGATCCCCAAATCTCTGTCTCCAGGTGTTATAACCCATTCAGCTGATATTACCACTTGGATGGCACTTAAACTCAGCATGCCCAAAGATGAACCTTCACATCACTGTTACTAGTTGGTTTTCTCATTGCTGAAACACAATACCCAGCATCCACAACCAAAAGGATGAACGCTGTAATTGGCTCAGGAGTTCAGCAGCTTCAGTCTGTTTGTTTGATTCCAAGGTAGAACCATTATGGCAGAAGGGTGTGGGGCTGGAAAAATGCTAGTTTCTGATGCCAAGAAAGCAGAGCAAGGGAAGAATATCAGAGTGGAGCAGACCAGGGACTCTATAATACCCAAGGTTGTAACACACCCATATACCCAAAAGTATTCTACTAACCTGCTGGGTGTTTTTTAATCCAATATGGTTGACATATCACAATTAATGGTTACGCTCACCCTTGTTCCAATCCATCTCTGAAAGTAAAAAATTATTGCTGTGCACATCAAACCTGAAAGCTTTGTGTAGTTTAGATCCATCTTCCTTGTTTGCCATTCACCAATCAATCCTCAGACATGCATATTCTACCTTCTAAAGATTGCCTTACAGTTTGCCTCAAAATTTCTGATTGCTGCAATGCTTCTAGGTATCCCTCTAAAATGTGGTTTCCCACAGCCTGTGAGTCAGACTTCTGAGTTTGGCATACAAGGTCCTCCATGACTTTCCATCTGCCAACCTCCTCAGCCTGATCACTTACCAGTTTTCCAAGTGGTGTGTACTCTTCCCACAGTCTATCACTGGATATTTCCTAAAAACACCAAATAATTTCATAGTTTCCTGTTGTCTTAGTTATTTTTTACTCGTTGCTGAGACAAAATACCTGATGTCCAAAGTTGGGAAAGGAAAGGTTTATTTCTTACAGTTTTTGGAGGTTTTAGTCCATATTTAGTTGACTCCAAGGCAGGGTGGCATGGTGGGGCCACAGTTTATGGTGGCTGCAAAACAGCAAGCCAAAACTAGCAAGAGAGAGACATACCTTCTTCCTGCCATTATATCACATCTTGGTTCCACCCCTAGGCCAGTGTAGCACTCACATCTTCAATCCAAGGGCTAGACAATGAACCAATCACAAATGCATAATGCAAAGGCATGAGGCTTAGGGGCCACTGACATAAACCATAACACCTGTTTTATATTCCCCTCCCTCTACTTTGAACACTTTTTCTGGTCCCCTCTCTCAGCCAGTAGTTTCTTAACACATTCATATCACTTAGGAAATGTTATCAATCATTTCTTATCATCCCTCTCTACTCATCCTCTAGGCCTTCATAGCAAACCTGTAACAGCATTAATGATAGTATGCTTTTATTGATTGTTTGATTTACCACCAAGCTCTCAGTTTCACTTTTCTCACTTATATTACCCTTTTCAACTCCAAAAGAATCTATTTATTTGTTTAAAATAACAAAAACCATCTAAATTTTCCAGTGAAATTATTGTGAAAATGATAATGATAGTGATAATGGTGATGATGATAACTACCTATATTGAGTTCTGTAATTGCTAAATGTTTTCCATTTTCATCTCATTGCTAATCTCATTTAATGGGTGAGAAAACTGAAGCTGAGAAAGGTAAATGCCTTGGCCAATTCACAGAGCCTACAGTGGAGCAGGATTTGAACACATGAAATATTAGAGATTCAAACTAGAGCAAATATTATCCATGTCCCAGTTCTAACTTTATTTCTATTACTTTATGAGATGTGGCTTGCAACGGCAATTCAAAATGTTTACTATCAAATTACTTTTTGTTATTTTAAATTATCTGTAGCTAAAACCCAGACCTTCTCTCAAATTTACCTTCTAGAAATGGAAATAGTAGGAATAATAACTAAATCACTGGGCAAAGTATTATCCGTGCTAAAACTTACAAGTGTTTGAAAATTGAAAAGATGTAAAGTTTGAACTGACAAAGGAATACTTTACTCAGAAAAGTCATTTCAGAGGTGGTAGCCCCTGACAGGTTCCTGGAAAGCTGAATCCTAATGGGTGGGGTTGGTAGAGACATGAAGAATTTACAGGATTTCAGGGGTACTCATAGGGAATAGAACAACAACTCCTATTACCTTGCTTTATGGCAAAGGAGTTAAACAAAGCTACATTTTTGGCAGAATCTTTCTGCCCTCAGGAACGGAAAGAAGAGGGTACAGTCACTTATGACTTAGAATCTCCCACTGCTCTTCATGGAGTTGAGTAAGTGAGATCCAGGAAACTAAATTGACAAAAGTTTCCCTCCTAGAATTCAGCGCACTCTAGTATTATTTGGTGCATTCTATCATACCCACTTCTGGAACAAATACTTGAGTCTTTTGAATGGTAGCTGGTAAGTTTGGGAGAGGAATGAACTATCCTGGGGCTTCGTATTTGAGCTCAGTGGGATTCTTGTTTTAAAAACCTTGCTGTTGCTCTTTTCTCAAACTGTAGATCTGTGCTGCTCCTGCTCAAAAAACAGCTCAGTGACTCTTCTCCTTCTCAGAAGATGGCAAATACTTTCATGTCATGAGTTTATTCTTCTGTTATTTCTTATGGCTACATTTACTTAAAAATAGTGATCATAAATAATCTGAAGTTAGTAATGGTCAACTCTGGCATGGCTTCTTGATAAATATGTCAACCTTAGGCTTTCTTCTTTCAGCTTATGAATGTGCAAAGAACATTTTTAAATGTCTGACTTATTATTTTTAACAAATTGCATACAAAAGATACTTTAAAATTGCAAATCTGATTCAGTATACATATATTCAAATCAGTAGGTGATTGTAACCTCTATTTTCTAGAATTGTTTTTATAATAGATCGATTTTATCACAGCTTCTACTTCCTTTGTTAGTCTAGCTGTTCTGGTTTGTTTGAAAGTTTCAAAGTCTTCCCTCATTTCAAATGTAAAGGCAACCACATTATAGGTTGGTAGGGAGAACTGGAGGTAAAAAAGTGCTGTGGCAGAACTTTACACTGCCTTCCCAACTTCGCACTGCCCACTATTTCCTTGATCATAGTTTTCTGCAGCTGCTTTCTATTTAGTTGGGCAAATGAAGTGCACCATGAGCCAAGCACTGTCCTAGGGTCCAGGAAGTCAATGTTGAGAAGACAGTCTCCACCTTCACGACATCCAGTCTAGTGGCAACCTCTCCTATCATGATGTGTCCTATCACTAAATTTTCTTTTCTTCCTTTTAGCCTTCTTTTGGCCCATCAGAGAAAAGACATACTCCTTGTCTCTATATAGAAACTCTGCAGAAGGCCTACTTGCTTCTCTAGAGTTACTCTATATTTCCACAAAACCTTCCTCAAACATACCTTGAGGTATGTTTAATTAATTTTGAGAGATAAGTCTAGACAACATACCATAGCAGCACACCCAGGCTCATATGAGAACCTTGCTAAGATTCTCCTTAGATTGTATCCCAGGGCATGACACAAAGGCACTGATGTTTCTTGGCTCAAAGTGAACTCTCACACTCAGAGTGGATCTGTTTGCCCAAAGGATCCCATTGCAGACCACACATATGCCTCTGAAGGAAGAAAGTTCTCCAGCAACTGGAATAATGAGCAAGTTCCCCTTCACATGTCCTCCTATAGAGAAAAAAGGACTTATGCAAGTTGGATCCCAGAGACAGCCATATGTTCCTATGATTCTCCACAGGGAACAAGCAAACATAATTCTGTAATGATCTAAGGTTCTGTGTGTATATGCACACACACACACATATATGTATATAGTTGTGTCTATGTATATATACACATTTATATTTATATTTAAAATTTAGAGAGTATTTTTATGGGAAAGACTAGCTAAGGTCAGTTAACAGTAAGTTTAGCTTAATAAAACAAGTAGCTGTTTTTCTTCAAGATGCTAAATTTCCCAAGATGAATTTCTTGCAAAAAGGCCCCAAACATCTGTCAGACTTACAAGAGACAGGTGTTTTGTTTTGGGGTTTTGTTTTGGTGGATTCAACTTCATTCTTGTTCATTTAAGTTAAAGTAAAAGCTGAAAAATACGTTTTTCTGAGCACCACACCCAAAATGTTGCAGGGGCTGCATATCAAGTATTAAATCAGTAAGAGCAGAATGGAAAGGGTTCAGCAAGAATAACAAAGCCTTCACGAAAATGGTGAAGTTGACCAGAGCTCTCTTGCAAATAGTTGCAAGAGAGAGAGGAATGGGCCCATGACACAAGAAGGAAAGACGAGAGATTCTAGAGGGTGGGGAAAGCATGGTTCAGTGAGCTGGGGGATTGCCTCTGGTCAGAGTAATTTCACAGTGTAGTAAGAGAAATCAGCAGAGCAGACATGGGGAACAGACTAGTTTTGTGACTTAGCTTTGTCATTTATTCAATAACTAGACAAACAACTTCTTCCAGCCTCATTTAATATCTATAATTGGGAACTATACATAGGACATATATCAAATAAAATCAAGAAGGTATCATAGGTTAAAAAAATTATAAATTCAAAGAACTATTTGAAAGTTGTCATTGTTATTGTCATTATTGATGACCACCATGTTCAGATTGGCCTTTTGACTATGGTAGTTTTCTTACAGTGAAAAATTATTTATAGAATGACCCCAACATGTGTGCAGGGAAGAAATAGGTTAAACAATGAAATCAAATGATTGATTGCTAATTGGATAAATTCAAAATAAGACAAATGAGAAGATTCATTTAAGATTCCTAAGTAAATATTTAAAATGTATACAGTTATAGTTGTATGATTAATTTAAAGTTTTTAAAATTGCATGCATTCATTTCACAGAATTATTTTATAGGAGGTAAAGATCTATTTATTCTCTGAATCAGCAGAGAACCTCATTGGAATAATATGCTACCACACTTGTATTGTTGGGAAATGTCGGGCAATGGTTTATTGTTGTTAATGATTCTTGGTATGTGCAACATTCCTCACCCCTTGACAAACATTGATTTAAACTCCCTTTCAAATATATTCTCAAATTAGAGTCATTGTTTCTCAGTGTTTCCGAAAGCATAAATATCTGCTGGCTGTCACGATAATGAAACTATCAAAAAACGTAGAGGTAGTTGCATATTGATAAAGTAGAGATAATCTTGGGGAGAATGACTGTCTTAAAACAAATTTGGGCAGTATGTTCTGCATACAGTTGATCAAATTATATGAACAGTTACAACATAGAACATTCCTGTAGTTCCCCCCGCCTTTGGGTCTTAAGCAGGCATCTTTAGCTAATCACATGTTCTCTGCAAGTGAGTCTTGATTTGAGTGTTATGACTCTTGCACATATAGAGCATCAGGCAGCAAATAGCAAAAGGTCAGTGTTGGTATAGGAAAAGTGAAAGATACTTACTATTCTGAAATAAGGAATGACTCTACAAAGTTTCAGATAAACAAACACACTTATCACTGTTAATGTCCTGCAAATATATAAGGGCAGGTGATTGGCAATGCATAAATTTAGGACTTGTAGGAAAATATTATCTCACCTTTCCTTCTCACATGTTATTTTCTTCATTCATTTGGTCCTCCTTTATTTATAAATGTTCTTTCCTTTTTTTCTTTTCTTTTGTTTCTTTTCTTTATTTTTTTAAGTTGTTGACAGTTCACCTTGCATTGGGTATTAAAGAGGGAAAACAGGAAAATGCTGCTCTAGAAAAACATAAAGCATGATATCATTAGGCAGATGAGATAGTCAAATCTTGCTCCCTTTAAAAATCAGTGTGATTTCCTGGGCTTTTTGTTTCAAATGCACTCAGACTGAAAAGAACGTAAGAGTATTTGCAGAGCCACTTCTGATTTCAGAGAAAGCTGCTGGGGGAAGTTCTTGTGGGTTCAATTCTGATAAAAGCTGGAAGCTAAGGAGACCACAGAAATCAAATAGCTAGTCACTAAAGTATCTCCATAGAACCATTCTGTTTAGGTTAAGCTGCCCCTTTCCAGAAACAGGAGTAGAAAAGGAGAGAGATTCTGTGATGGGGAAGGCACAAGGATGAGAGTTGCTTGTGTTCCGTGAGGACGTTGTGTAAATTGCTGTTTCTCTCCATGCTACACCTAATTAAAGGTGGGCGTCACATAGCATTGTCCTTCCATTTACCGCCTTTTACTTAACATTTCAAGGACTAAAATTTTAATTAGAAATATGATTTAGGGGCTGCCAAAGGCTAATTTCAGGCTTAAGGATTTAAGGCTAATCCTTAACATCTGTAGGTCTCACTTTCCTGATTTCCAAAGTGAGGATACTAAAGATAGTACCCTTGAAAAAGTTGTTGGGGGAATTAAGCCAGACGGCCCACAGAAAATACCCAGCACCATGAGCATCATTTCTGGATATTGGAAGCACTGAGTAAATAGGTCTCTTGTTTTCAGTGGTAATGCTTAGTTAGTTGTTCTAGATTCCTGTTTCCACTGTAATCCACCACCTTACACTTACTGGCCTAAAACAACACACATTTGTTCTTTTACAGATCTAGGGGTTCAAAGTCAGACATCTACAGACTGAAGTAAGGTATGAGCAGGGACGCGTCCCTTCTGGAGAGTCCACAGGGAGAGCCCATTTCTTCGCCTGTTAAGCCTCTAGGTAGCCTCTTGCTGCAGCTTCAGAGCGCATCACTGCAGTCTCTGCTTTCACCAGGACATGGCCTTCTCCTCTGAGTCCCAGGTTGCTCTTATGCCGACCCTGTGATTACCTTAGAATCACCCAGATAACTTAAGATACCCCTCATCTCAAGATCCTTAATGACATCTTCAAAGTGCCATTTGCCAAAGAGTGATGACAGATGCGAGCTCTGGGGATTAAGATATGGACACTTATAGGGACCATTATTCAACCAACCACAGGGACTAAGTCAGACTTTTGATTATTATTAAGATAATCAGCTCCACACTGTTATAATGTAAAGTAATAAGTGTAAGCTGTGAGGATACAAGGTCTTCAGAAGCCAATCAAACAAATCATTTAGAAAAGTCGAAACTTTTTTTTTTTTTTTGTATCTTCTTTCCTGTCATCTCTACTTGCTCAAGAAGGAAGATGTAATCGAATAAAACTGAGTCACCTTGGGGAAATCCCAGGATTGCCTTGGACGTATTCCTTGAAAGCCTTTCCTGAGACAAGAATCGCAGTCAGTTTATCTGAAAGGTGATCTGAGGACGCACTGGCAGGGAGTGAGGAAATGAGTGAGAGTGAAAGGAGGCTACACCAGCATGTTATCAAGCAGGTTGCTGCTGTGGGCCACTGACTGACCCAGTGTAGGAAGTGCCTCAGAGGAACCCACCTGAGGAGAGAGTCCTCCTTCCTGGGCCTGAGACTGAACCCAGAAACATCATTTCCTGCACTTGCTGGTGCTCCTTATGCAGGCCAAGAAAGAGCTTGGCCAGGGAACAGGCAAACTCTTGCAAGGAATGCCAAGTGCCACAGGCTGTGGACAGGGCATGCGCTGCATCTGTTGGCGGGATACTAGAGCTGGAGTTCCTCTGACATCTGGGGATCATAGCACTACTCGTCCTATAGGGATATTGCGAAAACTATCCGTAATTTATCAATTTATCACTTAGTAGTCTGCGCAGAATATAGTAACTACCTAATAATCAATGTCTTCTAAATGATGATATTGAAGGTTTTCCTTTATTTTCTATGAATGTGTTAGTTTATAGTTGGGAAGATCACTCAACATTTCTGAACACCAATTGTTTTTTAATCTCTATATCAGAGAGGAGGGTCAACTAAACCATCTCAGTGTGAATTCTTAAACTCATAATTCCTCTGACACTAGAATTTTCTTCTGGCTTCTATGCTAGTGGTTCTGAACAGATATTTTTGACCGATTTGGCCATGTGTGACTTGACTCTTAGGTTTGTTTTTGGGTAAAAGAACATAATCATGGCAGTCTGAAGAGGTCTCATGTGAGGGTTCCTTGCTAATAGGTAATAAGGAAAAAAATCTCAAATACTGTAATATAGAAAACATTATGAAAACATTTAATAGCAAGTAAAATCACAGAGCTTAGACCCTATTCCAATTTTATATTTTCAGGAGGACTGGCCCCACCTTTTGCACAGAATAATCACTGAAGGCTGTTACAAAGATTCTGTCACCCTACAGCTAGCACCAGGGATCCAGGATCCCCAAGTGTTCCTGGCTTAGTATAAGCCCTTTTTGAGATTTAGTGAAGGCCATCAGCTATGAGAGTAAAGGTTACAGGACTAATTGGATTTGATGCTGTTATGAAGCAGATATGGGGAATGTCTCTAAAATATTCATGTGAACCCCCATATAATGAATATTTTTAATTTTACTAATGAGATCCCTTGTCTAACTTTCACCAGGCTAAATAACACACTACTAATTTCACCAATGAAAATGCATTTCTGACTTTCAGTATTTCAATGTCAACTGCTAGTTGCAGGTTGAAATACTGGTGACAGAAACCTGTGGCGGTAATTACAAAGAACACCCCTGCATTGTGCTTTCTTGATCAGCCTGCTGGCAGCTCACAGCTTCTACCTCAGATATGACCGTGTAGTATCACAGAGCCACATGCTGAAGTTTTGGATTTTTAAAATTATGGAAAAATATACTTAACATAAAATTTACCACTTTAACTATATTTAAGTGTACAGTTTTATGGTATTAAATACATTAATATTGTTGTCCACCATTATCATCCATTTACAGAATTTTTCATTTTCCCCAACCAAAATTCTGAGTACTGTACCCATGAAACAAGAAAAACCTTAATCTTCCATTTATTCCCCTCTCTATTCAGCTGTCATTATTGTAATTCCTATGTTGACAAATTTGAATACTCTAACCACTATATACGTGACATCAACTGATCCTTCTCTTTTTGTGACTTGCTTATTTCACTTAGCAGGATATTGTCCAGGTTCAGTCATGTTGTAGCATGTGTCAGTATTTCATTTCTTCTTAAGACTAAATAATCTTTCTTGTATGTATATACTGTGTCCTTTTCTATGAGTCAATAGACATTTGAGTTGTTTTCATCTTTTGGCTACTGTAAAAAGTGTCACTGTAAGGACTGGCATGCAAATATGTGCTGAATTATTTTGCAGTAAAATAATAGACATAACAATCTGGCACTTTTACTAGGGTCCTGAGGAACAGGGCAGTTAACACCAGCAGAATATTGCCTAATCCTTAGTATTATTGCAGTTAGTTAAAGCACTTGTAATTTCTTATTTTTTATTAAGTTTATTGGTACAATTTAGATATATATATATATATAATGATCACATTCATCATAGGGAATTTGTACCCGTACATGATATATCCGGATCCTCTTTTTTTTCCCAGTTCTCTCCTCTGTCTTCAACACTGCTTCTCCGCCTTATTTACAAAGCTTTGTTTCTATTTTACCCTTTTTTATCATTTATTTTTCTTTTCCATTCCTTCCTTTCCCCCACTCCCACACTACTGCCCCTTTCTTTTGAAAAATTACTTCCTACTTCACAATACCTATTATACACTTTGATCTTTAACTTTTTTGTTTGTCACAACAAAGAAACAATGCAATATTTAAACATATGTGTCTGATTTATTTCACTTAAGAGTATGATCTTAAGATGCATCCATTTACCTAGGAATGTATCAAGTTTATCCTTCGTTATGGCTGAGTAGTACTTTTTTGTACTAAAAAAAACAGGCACATCTTCTTTATCCATTCATCAGTTGATGGGCATTTGGGTTGTTTCCAAGATTTAACTATTACGAACTGTGCTGCTATAAAGATAGGTGCACATATATCACTGTGATATGAAGTTAATTCTTATGGGAAGATGCCCAGCAGGGAATAACTCAAATGGAACCTTTAATCCTTGTTTTTGAGGAATCTTCATACTGATTTCCACAGTGGTTGCACCAGTATACACTCCTACCAACAGTGAAGAATTGTTTCTTTTTTCCCCCCACAGCCCCACCCATATTTGTTATTAGTTGATTTCTCGATAATTGGCATTCTTTCTGGAGTGTGATGGAATCTCAACATTGTTTTAATTTGTATCTAATAACCAGTGATGTTGATCATTATTTCAGATATTTATTTGCCATTTGTACTTCTTCTTCTAGGAGGTGTGTATTCATCTTTAAATTTGATTTTGGTTTTTTGTTTTGTTTTGTTTTTTGATACTGGAGGTCCAACTCATGACCTTGCACTTGCCAGTCAGGCACTTGTGCCACTGAGCTAAACTCCTGGTCCTAAATTTGTGTGCAAATTTGGATTGGTCTATTTTTTCAATTATTTATATGTTCTAGATATTACTCTTCTGTCTAAGGGAAAACTGGCTAAAATTTTTTCCCACTCTATGTTTTATCTTTTCACTCTATTTGTAATTTATTTTGCTGTACAAAAGATTTTTAACAGGATGAGATGCTAGTTATTGAATTATTGATTCTTTGTGTTTCATGTGTCATCAGGATTTTGTTCATGACATCTTTGCCTATACTTACTGTCTCTTCCAGATTTACTGTTTCTGTTTTAATATTTAGATCTTTGATCCATTTTGATTTTTGTTCAGTGCATGATGAGAAACATGGGTCTAGTTTTAGTCTTTGGCATATGGAAAGTCAGTCTTTTCCAGCACCATTTATTAAAGAGGCTGGCTTTCTTCTAGTGAATATGCTTGGCTTCTTTGTCGAAGGTAAGGAGGTTGGTTGTGTTTGCAGGTGTTCTGCATCTTGTAATCCGTCCTGTTGATCCTCAGGTCTGTTCCTGGCAGCATTGTTTGTTTGTTTGTTTTTGCCAGTAGAATGCTGTTTTTAACTCACCATGGCTTTGTAGGATAATTTCAAGCAGGGATTATGATGTTTTCTGCCTTGCCTTCGTGGCCTAAAATTATTTTTGCTATTCTATGACTCTTCTGATTCCAAGTGAATTTTAGGAATATTTTCTCTAGTTCTGTGAAGTATGCTAATGGTATTTTGATTGTAATGACATTAAATCTCTATACCAATTTTGGGAGTGTGGCCATTTTTATTATGTTGGTTCTTCCTACCCATGAGCAAGGGATAGCTTTCCAAATTCTGATATTCTCTTTGATATCCTTTATTCAGAGTACTGTAATTTTCAATGTATAGATCTTTCACTTCCTTCATTAGATTGATTCCTAAGTATTTTGTCTTTTTAATGCTATTGTGGAGGGTGTTTTTTCCCCTAATTTCTTTCTCAAGGCACTTGTTTTTTGGGTACAGAAATTCTATTGATTTTTGAGTGTTAATTTTGTGTACAGCTATGCTACTGAATTTGCTTATTAAATATAAAAGTCTTTTGGTGGAGTTTTAAGGGTCTTCTATGTAGAGCATCATGTTATTTGCAAATAATAACTTCTTTTTCTTGTCTAATTGCTCTAGCTAATGTTTCCAGGGCTATATTAAATAGGAGTGCCAATAGTGGACCTCCTTTTATTCCTGATTTTAGAGTGTAAATTTTCAGTTTTTGACTATTTAATGTGATATTGGCTGTTGGTTTTTCATAGGTGGCTTTTATCACATTGAATTCAAGACTATGCCAATTTTATTTAGGTTTTTTTTTTAATCATCAATAGGTGTTGGAATTTGTCAAATGTTCTTTCTGCATCTATTGAAATGATTATGGGATTTTTTTCCTTGGCTCTGTTGATATAGTATATGACATTTATTGATTTTCGTGTGTTGAAACCATCCCTGCATACTTCAGATGAATCCTTCTTAGTCGTGATGAATAATCTGCTTGATGGTTTGCTGCTTTCTGTTTGCTAGTATTTTATAGAGAATTTTTACATCTATGTTCATTAGGGAGATTAACCAGTAGTTTGGGGGGGATTTGGTTTTGTTTTGTTTTGTTTTTGTTTTTGTTTATGTTTATGTTGGATCCCTCTCTGGTTTTGGTATCAGGATAATACTTGCTTCTAGGAACAAGTTTGGGAGTATTGCTTCTTTTTCAATATCATTAAAGTGTTTGATCAGTAGTGGCATTAGATAGTCTCTAAGTTTTTTTGAAAAATTCAGCAGTGAACCCATGAGGACCTGCACTTTTCTTTGCTGGTAGGTTTTTTAAATTATATTTTCATTTAAATTACATTTTTCTTTATGAATACTGGATTATCTAGAATTTTTATACCTTCTTGATTCAGTTTTGGAAATTCATATTTATCTAGGAATCTGTTCATTTCTTCTCTGTTTTCCATCTTATTAAAGTTTCTCAAAGTGGGTTTGTGATCTTCTGAATTTCCAAAAATCGCAGGATTCATTGTGACTTCACACTTTTCATTCTGAACTGCATGAATTTGAGTCTTTTCTTTCTTTTTTTTAAAGGTTGGCTGTGGGTTTATCAATTTTGTTTAATCATTCAAAGAACCAGCTCTCCAATTCATTGTTTCTTTGTGTTGTTTTCTTAGTCTTGAATGCATTAATTTTTGCTCTAATCTTTATAATTTCCTCCCTTGTACAAGCCTTGGAATTGGTTTGTTGTTCTTTATCCAGAAGCTTCAGGTTCAACATTAGGTTTTCTATCTGACTTCATTCTGTTTTCCTAATGTGAGACTTCATTGCGATAAATGTTTTTCTTCAGGCTGTTTTCATTGTGTCTTATAAATTTCAGTATGTTTTATTGGCATTATCATTTGATTGTAGATACCATTTAATTTCTTCTTTAATTTCTGTGGCAAATTGGTTGTTTAAGAGGAAGCTGTTTAATTTCCAGGTGTGTATGTATGTTCTGTGATTTCTTTTGCCATTGATTTCTAATTTCATTGCACTATGGTCAGATAATATGCATGGGGTAATTTCAATTCCTTTGCATTTATTTAAGCATATTCTATTGGCTAGTTTGTGGTCTATTTTGGAGACCATCCCATATGCAACTGACAAGAATGTATATTCTGTGTTGTGGGGTGGAAAACTGTTGCTTCTTGATCCATTCTGCCAGTCTGCCTCTTTTGATTGGTGAATTAGACCTTTTTCACATTAGTGGTTATAACTAGTATGTATTGGCTTATCCTTCTTGTTATTTTCCTGTGTTGGTAACCTGTCTTTCCACTCTGTTTAACTGCTTTCCCTGACTGGTGGCTTCTTTCTTTTGGTGCTTTTGGTAGTCTTCCTTATCTTTTTCTAGAACACCCTTCAGAGCATTTTGGGGAGTTGGTTTGGTGGTCATGAATTTCTGCAGTTGTTCTTTGTTATGAAAGTATTTTATTTCTCCATTGATTCTGAAAATGGTTTTTCAGGATACAACAATCTGGGTTAGAGATTGTTCTCTTTTAAGGCTTGAAATACTTCACTCCAAGCTCTGCTTGAGGGTTTTGTGCTAACAAGTCTGCTGTAATTCTGATAGGGTTTTTTTATTGTAGATGACTTATTTCTTTTAATATTCTGTTCTTGTGCTGAGTTTCTGGAATCTTGATTATTATTTGCCATGTAGATTTATTTTGGTCATGGCTATTTGGAGTTTTAGATGGCTCTTATTTGTATGTCAAATTCTTAATCCAGTTTTGGGAAGTTTTCTGCCATTACTTCTGTGAAGAGAATTTTTATGACATTTGCAATATCTCTGGCTTTCTCTTTGACTCCTAGCTATCTTATATTGTCCTTTTTTGCTTCATTTTAGAGCTTTTGGATTGATTTTTCATGGTCTTTGGTTATTTTAAGATATCTTTCTCTTCATAGCCACTAACCAAAATTCTGTCTTCTAGATCTGGTATTCTATCTTTGCCTTTGTTCAATATGTTGCATATAATTTCAGTGGAATTTTAATGTCCTGGATATCTGTTTGGATCTGTTTCATGGCTTCTACTTCTTTCCTATAATGAGCATTCATGGTTTGCATCATTTTTTTAAGCTCCTCTATTTTTTTAATCTGTGTCTGCTATAGATTCATTGGGCATGTTTTTCTTTTTTCTTTCTTTTTTCTTTCTTTTTTTTTTTTTTGTACCAGGTATCTAACTCATGACCTGCTTGTGCTGCTGAGCTAAATCCCCAAGGGCATGCTTTTCCTTATGACTGCAATTTTGTTTTTTACCTGTGAGAGTATTTTTTTCTGTTGCCATACTCATTTTTTTTCTTCTGCTGCTATCATTTCAAAAAGTTCCAGTGTGTGGCTTTTGATTTTTTTCTATCTAATTGTGCTTTGGATTTGTCCTTGGTGAGCTAGAGGTCTGGGGTTGCATTTTGATCCTGCATGTTGTCATTTTCTATTTTTTATTTTGTTTTATTTTTCTATATTGGTGCTTATAGATTTCTTATGGTAGATAGCATTATCACTACTATCAAGGCTTCCCTAGGAAATGTGTAGTCTGTAGAGATGTCTTCTAGGTATATGTGATTCTTTGTCTTTGTAGCTATCCCAAGAACCAAACTTCCCAATTTGTTAAGTATGAGAGGTTGTAATCTATTTGGCTTTGCACTCTGTCCTTTCATACTGGACTATGGTGATGGTTATTACCCCCAGTGTCATATGAAGGAGAAAATTTGGTTACAACATGTGTGACATCCTGGCTAAAGTAGTGCAATTAGCAATAATAATAGCATCAAGTCTAGTAACTGACCAACTGTAATAACTATTAATATGATACATTTGACCATAGAAACAAACTCAACAGTTACATAACAAAATCCAACATATACCAGGAACTTATATGCAGTGAGTTTCCTCTTGGTAGATTGATTTTACCTTCTGGCTCTGTAAGACCCCCTGCAAAAGAGTGTCCCATCACTGCTGAGCCACTGGGGCCATTATGACTGGTGCCCCTGGTGCTGCTGGGGCACTGGGTTATAATTGCTTCTTAGCACAACTGAAAGCATTGATACTATGGACAAAAATAGTTGGAAAGTCTTGATTTGGTATCATGACTTTTTTTATGTATCATCTCCAAAATAGCTTTTAAAAATATCATTCAGTTGTTTAACTTCCTATATGATATTTTCATTCTGCAAGTCAGATGAATTTCCACAACTATTTTGTGATTCTACTGAGATTCTAGGATGCAGTTACATAAAGTATTATATTCTGTAACCTCAAATTCTTCATTGTCAAATGCTGGAATGTGCCCTCATCTTCCTCTCCATCAGGAAGACACAATACTTTCACAGGTTGATAACAACCTCCCTCTGCAAGACCATAACTATGTAAAGTGTCTGCCCTTAATCCTGGTGAGGGCTGCAAATGAACCTTAATAGACTGCATATTAGCACAGATACTGGTGAGTTTGGATTCTGTGCAGGATGCATAGTTTGCTCAACTTGTATGTGTCAAGAAATGTGTCCATAAAATCACAAGGACCAGCCATGTGTTCACTTATGCTCATGCTGTCAGAAGGCCTCTGCCCAGACTCTGAGAACTGTCCTTAACATACAGGGAAGGAGGTGTTTGTCCTGAGTGATGAGTTCCTGGATTCTGACACTGCCTCTTCCAGTAATGGATTGCACAACATTGGAAAAGTTGGCCTCAGGTTTTGATCATATGTTTATAAACTTATTTTTAATTGAGTGCCTATGATGTGTCAGATCCTTTCCTAGGAAATTAGGGTACATTGATGTGTGAAGCAAAGTTCCCTGCTCTTGTGCTATCAAATGCTAAGCCAAATTTGATATGGTAGCCACTAGCCACATGTGGCCATGTAAATTAAAATGTAAATTTAAATTCATTAAGACTAACTAAAACTAAACATTCAGTTCTTTAGTTTTACTAGGAACATTTCAAATGCTTAGCAGCTACATGCAGCTAGTGGCTACTATACTTAATAGTAAAGACACAGAAAACTTACATCATCAGGCTAATTTCTTTTGGGTGATATGGGAAAACATGATAAATATGTAAAGTATGGAATGTTAGGATGTGGTAAATGTTATAGAAAATAGAAAAGTATAAGAGGGCTGAGAGTAGGTAAAGGCAGATTGTAGCATTAAACGAGGTCATCAGGGTAAGCCTTTCTGAAAGATGGGATTTAAACAGACTTGAAGGAGGTGATAGATAACTGAGGGACAGCCCAGTGCACAAACAGGACAACAGGCTACATCAGGAACATACTTGATGTGTCACAGGAATTAATTGTAAGGAGACCAGTGTGTCTAGAGTTGAGTAAGAAAGAGAGAAAATGGTAAGAGAAGAAATCAGAGAGTGAGGGGATCTAAAGAATATAGAACTGTGAATACTGTTAGTGATTTTTAATACTTTGAAGTAGGGAGAAACTGCAGTCTTGAGCAGAGTGAAGTAGTATCAATTTGTTTCTATGTTGAGAACTGAATGAAAGAGAGATCTGTGAAAAGGCAATCTTATTAGTCAGCTATTTCCATGTGGTAGCAATGGAGGAAGCAATATATGGTCTTATTTTAGGTATGTTTTAAATGTAGAGCTAATATGATTTCTGATAGACTGGAAGACTACAATGCTTCCAAAACACTCCCAGGTTTTTGGTTAAAGTATTGGAAGATAGAGTTGACATAAACTGAGATGGAGATGGCTGTGGCTGGAACATGTGTAAGACATCTGGGTGAAGATGTCAAGTAGAGTCTGAAACTAAAAAGGTGGTATGAACTGGAGAGATCACTTGGGAATTATCAGCTGTAGAGTCCGGACTGGATGGCCCACAAGGGATGTCAAATAGATGCTCACAAGGGAGTGAATATAGAGAATAGATGCACAGGATGGAGCCCAGGCATTTCCATCATTAAGAGGCTAGGTACAAGATAAAAGCACAGAGTTGATAAAGAGAAGGCAGTATGGTAGGAAGAAAGCCAAGGATTGTGGAATCCTAAAGCAGTGTGGAGAAAGTGAAGGAAAGGCACCGGTGTCACATGCTGCTGAAACATCCAGTAATGTGGAGACTGGGGACCAAGCACTGGGTGAATTATCAGTGACCTTGACAGCAGCAGCTTCAGTGGATGGTGAAGATCGAAAACCTGATACGAGTATGTTTGAGAACTTTAGGGGAGCATTTGGAGCTATAAACCATTCTATGGAGAAATTTTACCGCAAAGAATTTCTCTACATTTCTTTTAAAGGATTGGCAAATGCCACATCCCTAACATTTATGGAATCTAAGTCAAAGTGGAGGCTTACATACAATATTTTCAGATATGCAAAAGTTATATATCAAGCTAGCAAATCATTAAATAAGTATATCATTTCCATAACAATGACAAATAAATATTCACACATCCTTGACAATCCAGATTCAGATTAGAATTCTTAGGTTTGGAGTACTGGGCTATGACTTGGAGCAGGGAAAGGACCTGTGGTCTACACCCTTCCCTTCCAAATGCCGCCTCCAGCCCATACTGTTAAGAGCTTGTGTGCATCTCTGGGCTCACCAGACTCCCACAAGTGTTAATTCCTTTGAATATGTCATGAGCTGAGGATCGTGTAGTCTGGCAGTTTAAGAACAACCTAGAGAGGCAGAGTATGAATACTGCAAAAAGGGACTAAGGACAATCTGAGCAGGAGACCTTGAAGGACAGAGTACCTGTAATAAGTTGCACTTTTTCTTGGCCCAGTAGATGCTCACCCAGGGGGCAGATGTTCACCATCAGAGCCCGTGGTTCACTCATGAGCAGACCAGGTAATCATCCATAGGGCAAAGGACTGTTAGGGAAGGGTAAAAGGTGGCCCTTTCATGTGAAAAGCCAAGGATAAGGACCCTCTTACTTACCTTTGCAGCTGAGTTGATAGGGAAATGGGGTTAAAAATGATGAAGGAAAATAATAACATGCTTACTTGCTCATGAGAATAATCCAGTAGAGAGAGAGCAAAAGATGGTGTGGAAGAGAAAAAGGATGACAAAGCAATGTTCTGAGTAGGACAAAGAGAAAAAATTCTCTTGCACAAGTGTAGAAATCAGCTCCAGATATAAGCTGGAACTGTAAAACTGTTTACAGTAGTAAGACAGAAGCCAGAGGAGGTGGGTGCTGGTGTGTCAAGAAAGTGGATGTGGTGGGGAGGGGAGGGAAATTCTCTTTTGATTCATCAATGCTGATTAAGTGCTGTATCCAGTGAAAATTGATTTTTTGGGGCAATTTCTATTTATGCCACTCATAACTCATTATTTGTTAAACATATTAAATTTTGATACATCATATTATATAGCTCCTTCCCATGTACAATTTCTCCATGAAGAAATTGAAGCAAAAAGGCACAATATGCCATGAGACGCAGTCATGAAATAATACAAACAGTTCTATATCTGTTTCCTTCCCATTCATGATAAAGCAAGCTGCTTGCTCGGTCTTTCAATAATATTTCTTGACATAGCAGTCTGGGAACACCCAAATAAGAATTCTGATCTTTGAAGCCTCAAAGGAATTATTTCAATGTTTAAAAAAAATAATAAAGAACAGGAAAGATGAATAAGAAGAAAACAAATTCTCTCTTCTCACAGTATCAAAACACATGACTTTTTTCCAGATACTGAAATTGATGACATTTTGTGTCCTTTGCCTATACAATTACTTTCTGTATATTTAAGTGATTTCAGCGGTTCCCAGTCCTTCCCCACAGGGAAGGAAAGTAGTACGGGCTGGGGTAGAGATGAGGCACTGAAGTAAGCTTCCCCGTTTGTGAAATGTGGATAAACACCGTGTTTGTATTTCTCATGGAGACTAGGTTGAGATCAGCTTTAAACATATCCTGGAGAATTTCCAGCTCCACAGAACACAAGGGGTGGAATATAGTGAGTAACACAGGACAAAGAGAAAGTTAGTGAGTGGGTCCTGCGCCATTTTTTCTCAAGGATTTCAGCCTTTGTCTCAGTCTCCCCCTTACACGTTCTCTACCATCACCCTTATTGACTCCAACTGCCAGTGTTGACAATCGCGACCCTTCAGTCCCCAACAGAAGACCTGGTTACTCACCTTAATCAGGAGCTGCTTTCCTGCAGACACCCCTTCCTGATCAGCGTGACTTTCTACTTTACCAGCCTTGTTGTGCTCACTAAGCCTGCCCCACTTCCTGACTTCCTGACCCTTAGCCATTCCCTAACCAGCGTCAGCCCTGTTCAGTCTCTCCCCATGACTCTTTTGATCTTGTTCCTTATGCCTGTCGAGCTCCCAGACTACTAGTTCTCTCCACTTTTGGATTACACCACAGATATTTGAACGCTCCTGATTTTCTTCTCACCTGTGCTTGGCTATTCCTTTCCTGACAGATGGTGTCAGATCTTTCTTTTCCCTAAGGTTATCTTAGTTACTTTCTGGAACAAAATACCTGACACCCACAAATTAAAGATTGGGCAGAATATAGAGCTTTCAGCCCAAAGTCAGCTGGTTCCAAGACAGGCTGGCATGGTAGAGGGACTGGCAGAAGAGAAAGAGTTCACAGCAAGGCAGGCAGGAAGCCGCAAAGCTTTCTTCTTATTTCAGTTTTTATTCCATCCAGGCTACAAGCCTATTGGTTGGTGCCACCCACAGCCAGGGTGAATCTTCTCTTTTCAGTAAATTCGTCGTTCATACCTAGAACTATGCTAAACCAATCACTGGACTAACCCACAGTCCTACATCCATGATCCATTCACCTCCCCAAAGCCCCGTCTGTAAGCAACAGCCAGGTAGAAGGCATAACCCGGTAGACCAGAACCTTGCCTTACAAATGGCCTCCTCGCCTCCACATCTCTTCCAAAGTAATTCTGTGTTTGTTACAAACAACTGTGTTTTTATTTTACATTTTTAAAAACTGTTTTTAAATGTTTTACCTGATACATAAAAATTGCACAAATTCATGGGATACCAGTGATGTTTCGATCTATATATACATTATCCAGTGTTCAAATTAGTGCAAACATATCTATCTACTTAAGCATCTGACCTCAAAACAATCAACATCTTCTCTTCTGTTTCACTGCTATTATTTGTTTTGATTAAATTATTCCCTTAAATTATTCTATTTCCTTTCCTTGTTTTGGCGAATCCTGTGGGATAAGCAACCACTGTTTTTGGCTCCCATGATCTATTGCTATTATGATTCCCCACCTACCTTTGCGATCTTAACCCCATATAGCCCTGCCTGGGCCCCACAGTGCACTCCCCCAGCTCCCCATCTTCAATCACTCTGCTTTGTCTCCCCACGTTGCCTTTCTCCAAAGGCTACATGTTGCTGTCCTGTTCAAAGCGACACTTTCTATGAAGCCACACTGTCCTCTTACAATTTCTTTTTTCATTTGTTTGTTTCATTTTTCTACTCATAATTGACATATAATAAACACACAATTTGATGATTTTTGATAACCATGTAGCCTGTGTAATCATGACTTAGATCACTCTGGCACCCTGAGACATCTTCCTCACTCTGCCTTCTGGCCGTCCCCACCTTGCCCGTGACGATCCTGCCCCGTTTCTCTCTTAGGGATCAGCTTTGCCCGTGCTCGCGCATGGTGTAAATGGAACCCTGTGTGGGCCGTTGTGTTGTTTCTTCAGCTCACCAGTCTGCTGCATTTATCGGTGGTTCAATATTTTTGCCTGCAGAGCATCATTACATTCTATCCATGTACTACGATTTGTTTATCCAGCTTTCTGGTAAATATACATTTCGATCTTTTCTCAGTGCATAAATTGCTGTGTATATTCTGATACAAGATTTTCATGGGCATATGCTTTATTTATTTTTTCCCTGGGAAAATATATAGGAGTGAGATTACTGAGTCATAGGGTAGAGATGTGTTTAACTTTGTAAGAAACTGCCAAGATGCTTTCCAAAGCGGTTTGTATCCATTTTTATTTCTCACATTCTCACCAGCAGCATATGTGGGTTCCAGGTGTTCCACATCTGTTTCTTTTTTGGGTCCTCCTCACTTTGACGCAGCTGTCCTGTGTTCTTTGACAGTCTCTCTCTCTCTCTCTCTCTCTCTCTCTCTCTCTCTCTCTCTCTCTCTCTCTCTTTCTCTCTCTGTCTTTCTCTCTTTCTGTTTCTCTGTCTCTCTCTGTCTCTCTGTCTCTCTCTGTCTCTTTCTCCCCCCTGCCCACTGGGCCTTCTGAAGGCCACAGTTGTGCCTCTGTCACCAACCAATGAAGCAGCCAGGAGCTGTGGAATTCTGTAGACAGCTGAGTGGCCCAGGGAAATCAATATGATCTGAGTCACGGGCAGTGTATTACAATATTGCAGCTTGAAGCTGGGCTCCCCTGGCCATTTGTTACAGTCTTCAGGAAAGGCTTTTTATCAGATTCATAGCGGCAAGTGATACAAATTATTGGATTTCTTTTCCAACATAAAAAATAGCTATTTCCAGCCCTTTGAAGTGGAGCAAATGAGCCATTGATCTTACCTGTGGAAACCTGCAGGAGTTTTTTTTGTTTTGTTTTGTTTTTTTGTCCCATCTTCACTCTATGACTGGAGCCCACCTGCCAACTGGGCTGGTCTCATTGTCATTCCTTGGACATCCCTCGCCTGTGTCCTCATCTATGCCTTTCTGCACAGTAGGGGGAAATTCTGACTTGGAACATGTTCCCTCTTCTCCTCTTAGGAGCTGAATCTTCAAGGCCTGGCACAAATATAGCATCTTCATGACACTTTCCCAGCTAATTCCCCATTGAGGGAACATTCTCTAGTGAGTGGTTATGACCTTCCCAGGGTGGATATACAGCCCTAGTTCTAGCTTCCAGGGCATCCAAGGCATTTGAGAGCGCCCTAGGGGACAAGTTCACCCCAGGTGGCTGGGACCTAGACCCACAGGTCCAGCTGTTATGCAGGCTTTCTTTTGATGAATCTTGCTCAAAACAAGTCCCTCCACTTCCGGCCTGCACTGTCTGTCTCCTAGCATCATCTTGAAGCAATAAATCATTTCAGACCATGTTTGATCCTCACTGGGCTTCGGAGAGTGGAGGTTCAAGCACTCGGTTATCTGGGCATGTAGAAGGCACTGAGTAACAGGACTATACAGGCTGCTCATTTTCCGAGAGAGACACAGAAGCATTCGGCTTAAGCTTGACAAGTACCTTAAACAAGACTAGAGAGAGCATCTGCAGCTGCCCCAGTTTTTCTTTGCTCTCACTTTCAAAACAAACCAGTACCTTGCCTGTGCCCTCATATCCTCTGGGAGCTACCCCAGAGTCTTCCTGAAAAAAAACCCAGAAAACAGTATGCGCTTTCAATTCCCATTGGTCTCCAGAAAATCCTTCCTCTTTAGCCCCAGAAAATAGGAGTTGGAATATTTAGGATTGCCACCTTCCCCTGCTTCTTTATTGTGCCATTGAGTGGTGGAATCAGAGGCTACTTCTGCGGTGTGCATGTTACTAGGAGACACAGGTGCACAGATGCAACTGCAAGCAGGGTCCTGATTACCATCTTAATAAAGGTGCAAGAATGTGAGGATACCTGAGAGGAGCCCTGATCCAGTCTGAGGTCCTGGGAAGACCTCTGAGACGAGGTAAGCCTTAATCTGTAGGAATTGTCAGAAGCCAATTGACAGACATGGTGGAGGGTGCTTCACTCAGCGGACATATGTAGGAACACCTGGAAACTGAGGGAGGAGTGGCATGGAAAGGAACTGAAGAAATTGTGTTGGGAGAGCAGAATGTAAGAGAGAGCAGTGAACACAAAACTGAACAGAACCAAGGGTACAGATGGTTCTTGACTTACAACTTTTCAACTTTGCAATGGTGTGAAAACAATGTTCATTCAGTAGAAGCTGTGCTTCAAATTCCTGAATGTCATTTGATCACAATCCCCCCACCCGCCTTGTTGGATAACAGCAGCAACCCTTGACTCTCCATCAGCCACGTCACCATCACCCAATCAAACAACTCATGCTCTCCAGTGTGCTGTTTTGTTAAGCTGTGGTGTTTGGTAGGTGAAGAGCAGTCAGTGCATTTTCCACTTACATTTCCATCCTATGATGAGTTTCTCAGGACATAATCCCACTATAAGTCAAGGAGTATACATATTACTATAAAGGGCTTTTCATGAAAGCTCTGAGAAGTAGGGACTTCTTACAGAAAAATGGAACAATTTGGAAGCCCAAGGAAGAGAATAGACCCCTTCTGCATTTGGGAAGGTCACACCAGCAGCAGCACTGACAGTGGGCTGGCTGCTCAGGAAGGCCAGGTGAGGAAAGGGACAGCCTTGGCAAGGAAGAAAGAGTACAGGCAGAGAGAGTGGGTGGGCTGGCCATGGCACGGAAGAAGAGAGGACAAAGGGCGAGTCTCAGTTTTCAGCCTCTGACCTTTGAGACAATTTCTGGAAGTAGAGAAGCCTTTGAGACCAGGCCCAGGGCAAGCCATCCCCAAGGCAGTGTCTCATGTGTCTGGACCTCAGGAAATACCTGGACTAGTAGAGTCAAAAATCACCAGCACGGTGACAGTAGTGCTGCCTAAGAGTGGATTTCACAGCTCAAGAAGATCAGGGTCTGAACAGACTAAAGAACAGGCAGGTGATGAAAAACCCATGGAGAGTTGAAAAGGGTTGGTAGCTAGGAGGAAGAGTCCTCTTACAGGGGTGAGGGGAGAGTGTTCTAATAAACACACACGGTCAAGCAGGTCCAGTGTCCCGGTTAAACACTGCTACACCCACTGAAATCTAGCAGGTGAGGTTGACGAGTGCCAGTGCAGGGGCAGAGCGAGAGAGAAGTGGGTTAAAAAGTGAAGGGGAGTTAACACAATGGAGACAGCTAGTAAGGGAACAAGAGGGTTGGCTACAGAGGGAGGACAAGCCATTCTCAAGAGGGGTGTGGGGTAACGCAATGGGCTTTCTTCATAGGAGCAACATGAACTAGATCTAAATGTATTTAGAATTAAGAGGTGAGTGAATGACAACGGTGGCAGGAAACAACTATAAGTCGAACAATTAAAATGTAGACACAATGTTTATTGGCATAAACACCGAGTCATGGCAAAACGCTATGATAACAGGCTGGATTCTGGTTTGCAGCATGCTTGGAGAATTCAGTTCCTTGCAGTGGAGGCAGCACAGTAGACAAGTTCTTGAGCAACCCGTTGTCCATCTTCAGACAAGTGTGGTCTCAGGCAAGTCACATAATCTCTCCACCTCAGATTAATATAACCCTATCCACTTCTCCATTATCCAGATACCTATTACATGTCAACTCTAATCATCTCCTGAAGCCTAAAACATTGAAAAACACTTATTTGTCTTCTCATCTAAGCTGCCAAAGATATCGGAAGCCATGACCTTGTACTGTTGTCTTTTTACATTGTGGGAACTTAAACTGTTTTAGGAGCTGGCCCTGCCCCACGTGTGGAAACTGTTTGCACTGCTTGGCTCCTGAACGAGGGACAGAGCATCCATCATGAAAGTGATGTGGTGCACTCACAGCTAAAAGTGCTCTTTGGGGTTCCTGGGCTCTCTCTTTCCAGCACTTACCCTCTGGCTTGTCAAACGAGACTTCCCTGTTCAGAAGGGAAGCCAAATGCTGTGGACTTCAGGATTCTGCCACCCTAGCAGAATCCTGTGGTTCTGTCATTCTGCCACCAGATTCCTGTGATTGTACTGGTGGAGGTTGTTTAACCATCTGCATGTTGGTGGGACTGAAGTGATAGAAAGGAAAGGTACTCTGAAGGGCTGGCTACTTGGTGGTGATCCATAGTGCTGGTTTCCTTTCTGCAAGGCACAAGAGCTGAGTTCTCTAATGCAGCATGGTAGGGTAAGGGCCATATGGAGTTTGCTCTTAAATTGTGTCTCTATGTTGAGCAGCTATGTGAAGCTGAGTTATTTCCTTATCTTCTTGAGTCTTTTTCTTTTTTTTGGTCATCTGTGAATGAAGACTGATGTCCATAATAGCAGAGTGTTTGGGGAAAATAAATGAGACCATATGTACAGTACCTGGAACAGGATAGATGTTCCATGTTTTCCTCATCCCATTTCTGTGCCCTTATTTTGAAGTACAGATCCAGTGTATTTCCCTGTATTAAGTATTTAGTTATCCGTTACCCTAATGCATTAAACTCACTGCATGGAAGTCATGCCATCACCTGGACTCACTCCTGGCTTGTCAAACACTAACAGAGTTTTGTGTGGCTTCAACAGAGATGTTGCTGCCCACTGGCAGTATTGAAAGGACACACTCCATTCTTCAACGAATTCTGGGCAGGCACTTTATTTTCTCTGTTAGAACATTTTGCAGTCTCCTTTAAAAACAGTGCCCTCGTTTTGTTTCCCCTTCCAGATCTGCCTCTTCTCCTCCTCTCCAACTTCCTAAAACCTATCTTGTTTCCCCGTATTGTTTGCTTAATGGGCAGTTTAACGAGTATAGCATTTCCATTTTCAAAATGCACAGAGCACAAAACAAAAATTGGATTTCTTCCTAAACACTTTCCATCTGCAGTGCTCTTTTACAGCTTTCTCCTTTCTTTTCTGTACTGCAACACAACTGAAATTTGCTGAACCAGAAAGGGGAGGAGGGAGAGGCAATCTGCCTTCTCATTGTCTCAGAAAGAGCTTATTAGTTTCCTGCTTTCCAGAAGAGACCAAGCGCTGTAAAGGTACTCCGGGTGCCTCTTCTGTTTGCACACAGCCCACAGCCCCGACTATACAGTGCATGACAGAACCTAATTACCGAGATAATTATTGTTACCTGCACTGCCCAACTGTTGTATTTTGTATTCAAAAGCTATCTCAGCAGGTGTGAGCCTGAGCCTGCTGAAAACTCAGGGAAGCAACTGAAGGCTTACCAACCCAAAGCACCCTTAGAGCAGCCAGTGGGCCTGTGCTGCTCAGGTTTAATGTTAGCACAGTGCTTGGGGATCAGAGAAGACACCAGAGCACATTGGCCGACACACAGACATCAGATCTCTGATTGGAATAACTCAGCTGGCTCAGGTATCCTTGCAACTAATAACAGTCTTTATGGCAATTTAAAAAAAAAACTCCCTACCATTTAAAAATTTATTCTCCAAATAGTCCTGCCTTGGGCTTCAATTGGAATCCAGTGGAGAGTAACAGGTTTTCTTTAGGCATGGACAGGCTGGATATTTTTGGTGGGGAGAGTGTGCATTAAGCTAAAGACAGGGTTGTGTCCATACCTCTTACCGCCTGCTTCATACCTGTATTCATTCTGACACAGTGACAAATTGGCTTCCTGTTCCCATCTGTAGTGAACTAGCCATCTAGTTAATTTATGCCTTTACCTTTTTTGCCACAGCACACTAAGGAAATGGACTTGACTTTAAAAATTAAGTTTATTAAAAAATAAAACATGGTTACAATTGGCTTTTAAAACACTTAAAGAAATCTAAAATGGAAAACACAGCACAACTTGCAAAAAAAGGAAGAAAAATTAGGTAATAAAGACAAGGACACTTAAAAGGTCACAAAGAAAAATGGGTGAAGTTGACAGGAGATATATTGGAAAGAGAGAAGAGGTCAAAGAAAAAAACAGAAGGGAAGAATGGAGACAAAAAAGAAATGATGTTGACTTGAGTAATGGGCTTAAAAAAAAAAGGAAATAGAAAAAGTGAAGGCCAAAGTAAGAATTATGGAAGAAAAAAGTCAGAGACATCCCAGTCTTAAGAATTACAAGTTATGCATGGCCTGGAGGAAGTAGAAAAGGGGTAGCTGTATCCCTAACAAAGTTAGAGCTTTGCATTCCTTTAGACAGCCAGACAGTTGGGGAAAGTTTGCCCTGCAGATGCTCATTCAAACTTTGAAATAAGAGCCAGTCAGTCTTATTACTGTTTAGCCAGCCTGTAATGGCGATAGAATTCACTGGTGCATATTTAAACTGAATTTCTTCATCCAAGGTCTTAAATAAACAGTTACCAGCTGAAACTGAAAAGTAGAATAGGGCTTTCAGTGGTGAATGTTTCTATAAGAAAAGTCTAGAAACCCTTCACATTGCGTTTTACAAAACTTTTAGGTGCTTGTGGTTCTTAATGTTGACTAGTATGTTAGCAACTCTTCCATTGCTGGACTGTGAATCCTTCCAGTATTTAACATTCTTCGGGCAGAGAGAGGGCTGACCCATGATGTAAATGAAGTCCAGTAGTAGGAACATTTGCTCCATCAGTAACAAAGCAACTTTTCAAAGCACTTGGATTTTTATGGGGCCAACAGAAATTCCTTCTTTAAAACTGGGAGATCCAGAGCAGGTCTTTCTAGCCAACTGAAATTTGCAAAAACGGTTCCATCAGAGGCAAGTAAATAAAACAGGAGGCCTAAGACAAATCTCGAGACGGTGTCCTCTGGTCTGTAGCCTGCGAACCAGAGTCTGGAAACTTGGCTCTGCCTCCTGTGGATCCCGCTGATGGTCCCCAGGAGTGTGGGGATGGTTCTTTACGCTGAGCACAGACTCAGGTAAGCCCCTCGGGGCTTCTGTTACACTGCAGCTAAACACCCTCTTGGTTTACATGTTCCTTAGGTTAGGTGATGGGAAACATGATTTTCACTAGTGAGTGGAAAATGTAGGACTAATTATCCTGACACACTTACATTTGTCTTCGGGCTGGTTTGTGAAGAAGTCACGAGGCTCTTCATGCTCAGGTGTTGGTAGGAAGCTGGACGGCCTCCTACCCTTTACTCCAGTTCCCAAAGCAGTTCCAGATGAGGATTATCACCTCCAGGGTTACCAAATTGTAGGTGGTGCTCCATCCACTCAACAGATATTTAGCCAGCAATAACAGTGATCACATCGTCTCAGTTTGCCCAGGGCTTTCTGGTTTTAGCACTCAGTGTTCTATATCTGGGAAACTCCCCAGTCACGGACAAACCAGGGCTGTTGGTCATTCTGTCATCTACCTTGTATCTGATAGAACTGGGAAAGACCTTGGGAATCATAATGATTCCTCTACTCTCATTTTAATGTGTTAGTTAAAACTTGGGTCCTCTTTATCAATTTATTTTCCTTGTGATTCACAGTCTCTGGGCTGGAGGAGATAATTAAGTGCTATGGTTGAAAACACTATCTTCAGACTACATTAAAGAATCAAATTGAACAAAAGTTACTGCAGTGTGCCAATGAGAGTTTTATAATCTAGATTTGGATTTTAAAATTAGTCAAAGAGGCTGGAGTGTAACTCAGTGGTAGAGCATGTGCTTAGCATGTGTGAGGCCTTGAGTTCAGTTTCCAGCACCAAATGATGATGATGTTGTTATTGACAATGATAATAAAATTAGATAATGATAAGTAAAATGAACCAAAGACATTTACTTTATATTTAGACACTATATATAATTATAAGGTGGTTTCACTCCAGGAATTTGAAAGAATGAACTGTGGTATGTACACTCCTGGCCTACCTACTTCTGCCTTTTTTCTTGGAAAATGTCCACAGTGCTGTGAGAGATGGAAGAGCTGCCCAGGAGCCCATAAAGGGTGGTCCTGGTCCTGGCTTAGTCTTCCTGAGATCACCGACACAGATTAGTCACTGCAACTCTCCATGACTAGACTCTCCTAGCAGTGGACATAGCAGCATAGGTGAGAATTTGCCATGGAGCAGCTAGTATTAAAGCTGAGGAGACTCACGCTATGGTTTTCACACTTCATTTGTAGCCATGCAATGTGGGATAAGAGTTAGCCCTTTAGTTTCCTCATACGTAAATTGGAAAGTCATTAACAGGCTTTAGCAGGATTCTTGTAACAATCAAGGGATGGTGTTGGAAGCACATACAAATGTCACATTCTGCTGTTGTGTAATGGCTTCCAGCACGAGAGAGCATTTAGCGTGGGTCATGATTTAGTACAAGGGATTGTAAACTATGACACATGGGCCAGGTCTGGCCATTACCTGTTAAAAAATTGTATGTGTATATATCATATATATAACACACAATATTATATATATCACACATGTACCCACTACACATGGCATAGTGTACACAGACATAATATCTGTCGTCTTATCATAACTAACCATTTACATATTTTCCACGATTACTTTCATGCTGTAATGGCAGAATTGAGTAGTTGTCTTGCTACAGTGACTATAAAATATTTACTTTTTAATAATTTGCAAAATACTCTGCTGACCCTAACCTAGCAGAGATGCTATGGTATTGTTATTTCAAGGTCCAAGAGTCTAAGGTAATGTGTCACGGCATGATCTCAAGCAAACAATTTACTCTCTCTAGTTCTTTTGATTGAAGTGAAAAATTAAGGGAATTCTGTAGGGCCCCTTTTTCCTCACAGAAATGTTGTGAAGATAGATAAGAAAACAAAAGCATTGATCTGTTCTGCAGGAAAGTTTACCTAAATTCAAAATTTTATTCATAAGGTGGGTGCTGTGAGATGATTCGGAATTGTGACTGATGTGTTGCTGTCTGATATTTACTCTCTCATGTATGCCAGTGGGGATTACTCAGATCAGTGATAGCTTACAAACCCCTGCACCATGGTCCTAGATCAAAAACTACAATATTTCATGTGAATCTAATTTGATCACAGTATCCAGTCAGGAGTGTGAATTTTAATTGCTTCTTTATCCTTTTATCCTCTGAAGATTGTCATTAAACATTTATCAGACATGAACTTCAAATTGTGCAAGTATCTCTCAGAGGTCACCTGGCAACTGCCCAGCATAGTTCAGAGCCAAGACAGAGGGTCCTCTGGGCACATAAGCAAAGATTTTCTCAAGACAGACCAGTGGTGGCAGTGGCACATGGAAGGTTTGCAGAGCAAATACCAAAGATATTTGTTTATGTTAAATCTTTAATTTGTATTTGATTCTTGGATCCATGAAGGATATCCAGGCTAGTTAAGCACATCCACAAGTGATTAATAGACCTTTGCCTAAAACATGTAAATATGGGGAATACTTTCCAAGGACCCCTTGAACCTCCAAGGAGGACCTCTGTAAAAGAGTTCATGTGGTGAAAGCAGTCATGTAAGGAAGCCAAGCCTGGTCTTTGAAAGTCACATTGGCCCACATGCAAACTATTTATAGACTCTATGTTCTAATTCCAGATTTATGACATAGATAAGTTAGTGGGTAATCATTAGCTCTATAAAAGGATTTTTCACTTTACAAGCAGATTCACTACCATGCTTCTTTACTGATCTATTGCCACTAGTGTGGTATAAAATCTTACTGTTAAAAATTCAATACACATATGCTTTTTTCATTGCTAACCTGGGTGGAGTAATAAAGAACAAGGTCCACTTATAATCTCCTTAATATTAAGATATGGCTCTTGTCAAAGTCTTTTGTTCTTAGCCTACAACCTTAATATTGCTTGGTACTTATAGTTGTCTGGGAGAGATGGAGTGCAGAATCTTCAAAATAATACTATTATGTAACAATGTTAAGTAAAACAATATTGTGTGATTTGTTGACTTTTACTGACTACTTGCATGTTTTAAAAAATGAAGGATCAGTTATAGAGGCATAAATTAACTGCCTTTTTATGATTAGTAACAATAATATTAATAACAGCTGCCATATTGAATTATCATGTGCTATGTAACAGCTTCATTAATTCACTAAAAACTCAAACATAAAAGGTAAGCAAAATTATTTATTCTGTATATTACAGTTGAAGAATCCAAGGATCAGAGAATTAAAATATCATACCCACTGTCACAAGCACTTGACCCCATGTTATATGCAGAGTCAGGATTCAGACTCAGCAAGATTAGCTTTATCATTTGTGCTGCTAACTGCAGTACTAAGGTTGAGAAGTAAAGAACTCTTAGGTGCTGAAATGGTCAGCCTTTAAGAACTATTAAAAACTTCTGCCTCAAGCTACAAAAAGAGAATTGGCATTGGTTTTTATCATTTGTCATTAAAAACAAATGGAAAAACTGGACAGATGATATCAAACAACTAATTTCATACATTGGACAACAGGAAGATGAGAACTATGGTCCTTGAAATAAAGTAGAAAAAAGATTAGCCCAATGACTGTCCCAAATCTCTTCCTGTGGACACATTTTGGGCCTTGGTACAGGCATGGAAAACTCAAGCATAGCACAGTCATCTCATTAAACTTCAGAGACTGTGATTAGAATTAAGGGACTCTGAGACAGCTATGTTTCCTACAGCAGACTGCCAGACAGGGTGGGATACCCAGAGGAAAAAGCTCTAGAAAATAGAATAAACATCCCTTTGAGTCTTTAGTTGAATACTAACATAAGCATTCATTGGATAAAATGCCACAAGAGTCATCAGAGAACAGCTATCAGGGATTTGGAGACTAAACAAGTCCCAGAGCCCACAAAGCTGGTTAAAATTTGGGTTCTGATCAGCCAAAGTTGAAGGAGCTTCTTAAATATGTAGTGCATGCAGCAAAGACCCAAACAGAACCTTGCTTTAGTAGTAGGCTCAACTGGGTCACAACTATGCTGAAGTCACTCTAGCAATACTTAAAAATAAATAAATAAATAAATAAACCTTAGAAACAAAACAAAACAATCATATCTATAACTACCAAAACAATTTCAACACTTTTTTATTTTAAAGAGAAAAAGAAGCACAAAAAAGAAAAATAAAAAAACAGGAGACATGCAAATAGTAGTTACAAGAACAACAAAATCAATGCTCTTTAAAAGTACACAAAAAATCCGAACACTCAATAGTATAAAATTTATGATATCTACCATTTAATAAGAAATTACTGGAGATGTAAAAAAGCACAAAAATATAACCAATTTGCCAAACACTCTGTCAAGAGAAGCAGTCCCCAGAGCTAATAGTGATGATGAAATTCACAGGCAAGGAATATAAACAACCATTAAGGCACATGTATGATATGATATTCCTTATATATTTAGTATTATCTTAATATTGTACTATTCACAGGTTTAAAAAAGTAGCAGTGAGAAGAAAAATGGAAACTATAAAAAGGCTACAAATGGAATTCTATAGCTGAAAGATGCAAGATACTAAATTTTAAAATTACCTAATGGGCTAAGATGGAAGATTGAGTCAAAAAAAAGATGCTGAATTTTAAAGCAATAATAGAAACAATTCAAAGCAAAAACAGGAAAAGAAAAATTAAAATAAAAATGAACAGTGCCAGCAACATGTAAGATGAACTCAAGCAATGAAACATACATGTAAACGAAATAGCAGAAATTGTAGGGTAGTGACAGAAAAACGTTGAGTGATTTTTGGCTAAAGTTTTTCCAACTGTAGGAAGCACTATGAACTCATATATTCAAGAAGCTCAATAAAACCCAAACAGAATAAACAAGAAAATCATTATAATCAATTTTCTGGGAAGCTCAGTAAAGAAATATATTAAAAGCCCAGAGAAAAAGAAATAGGTAAAAGAAAATAGATTAAGAACAATCACTGATATTTTTATGTAAGAAAATATAATGCCTTGGGGAAACAATAGTAAAGTCATTAAAGTGTTCAAACAAACAAACACCCTGCCAATCTAGAATAATCAGCAAAAATCTCCATCAAACATCAGGGAGAAATTCAGAATCCTTTAGATGAACAGAATTTAGTGAACCAATTCTTTGCCAGAAAATCTATATTACAAGAAATGCTCTTTATCAAATCAAAATAAAATAATGCCAGATGGAAATTCAGATCTGCAAAAAAATGAGAAGTTGTAAATAGATAAATATGTGAGTAAATACAAAAGGTGCTGCAGCTTTCAAAATATCTTTAAAAGATATCCAATTGTTTAAAGCAAAAATGTTAATGATATATGTGGAGCTTATAAACATGAAGGAGCAAGATGTATGTTAACTACAGTAGATAGGAGAGAGGATATAGACGTATAGTGCTCCAAGATTCTTAAATATATGATGTGCATAATAGCTAATGAAGACTGTGCTAAGTTAAAACAAATATTATAAATGTAACCATTAAAAGAAAATAAAGGTAAATAATATACCATAGAGAACACAAAACACAGTTTGGTTAAAAAAAAATTCAATTAAGAGAATAAAAGAAAATAAAAACAGAAGAATAAAGACTAATGGCAACAAATATACAGCAAAAATCAAGGCAATAGTCTTATACTCAAGTGTATCAATAGTTACACTACCACATGGACTAAAAATTCCCGGTAAGTAACTGAAATTGTAAAAACCAAATAAAAAATAAAGTCTAATTATACACTATATGCAAAATCATATTTAAGTATGAAGACACAGGTAGGTTACAAGTAAATGTGTGGGAAAATTCCTGGTATCAAGTATAAAATAGGGAACATCACTGTGCATGCCATTAAAAAGGTATTAAGAGATAACCATATACCAACAAATTCAAATTCTGAATGCATACAGGCTACTATAACTGTACTATCTGAAAAAATAGGATTCAAAATAAATAATATTATTAGAGAGAAGGGACATTTCATTAAAAAAATCTATCATCAACAAGGTAGTAATCTTAATTTTAAATGTACCCAATTGCAGAGCTAAAGAAGGAGGAGGAAAAGGAAGGGAAGCAGGAGGAGAAGGAGGAGGAGAAGAGGAGAACTGACAGAACTGAAAGAACAGGCATGTCTACAGCTGTGGTTGATGATTTTGACATTCATTTCTCACAACTGATAGGAGAGAAAGTCAGTCTGAATATGGAAGATTCAAGCAACTCTTGATAAAATTGATAGAGTAGAATACTTAGTCAATGATAGGATACGCATCTTTTTAAGCATGTGGAATAGTCACTGTAATAGACCATATGCTGGATAATAAAAGCAGCTTACTAAATTTAAAAGAATTGAAAACTTCAAAGTATGATTATTGACCACCATAGAATTAACTAAGAAGTCAGAACCACTCAGCTGTCAATGAAGTCCCTAAATACAGGAAACGAAACAGTGCTCATCTAAATAAACCAAGGGTCAAAGAACAAACCACAAGGAGATAAATTATTTTGAACCTCTTTGTCAGTAAAAATATAACAGAATGTGTGAGACGAAGGTAAAGGAATGCTTACTTAGATGGAAATGTATACTTTTAAGTGCTTAAATTAGATAGGAAGAAATTTCTAAAATCATTGAAATAGCTCCCACGGTAAGAAGTTAAAAAGAAGTGTAAGGCCCTGGGTTCAATCCCCACTGACCCCCTACACACACACACACACACACACACACACACACATTGCTAAAAAAAGATACAGTAACCTTGGTAGAAAGAGGGAAAGAAGAGTGACTATCCGTAAAATAGAAGAGGTAAAAAACATATAAGAATTCAATAAATTTTAAAACTAGTTTTATGGGGCAATTATAAAACTGATAAACTATCAGGCTAGCCAAGAAAAAGCTGAAAATTCTTGGTATCAAGCATAAAATAGGGGACATCACTGTGTATGCCATTAAAAAGATATTAAGAGATAACCATATACCAACAAATTCAACAATTTAGATAACATGAGTAAATTCCTTAAAAGACACAAGTTACTGCTTAAATTTAAAAAAAACCTACATAGCCCTGTATATTAGTGAATTGAAATCATAAGTAAAAAATCTTCACTCAAAAAACCCTAACACCAAGTAGTTCCCTAGTTAATTCTGTCAAAATCTTAAGAGAAAAATAGAACAACATACTAACTTTAAGAAAACAGAAAAGGTTGATACTTTCCATTATATTGACCACAAAATTAGACAAAGATGTCATAAAAAATCTGACTAATATCTTGATAAAACCATTTAACCAAATATTACTAAATCATCTTAAGCAATATATGAAAAGGATACATTATGTTTAAGTGACATCTGTCATAGGAATTCAAAGGTGGTTTAGCATTTTAAATGAATCAATACAATGAACATAATTAACAGCATAAAGGAAATACCTATAACCATCTCAGAAGATGCACAGAAAATACTGAAGATAGTTAAACGTCTATTCATAATTTTTAAAAACTCTTGGAAAATTAGCAATAGTAGGAATTTTCTCAACCTTGTAAAAAGCAACTGTGAAAAATATGCAGTTTAATTATGAAAGATTGAATAATTTCCTCATTAGATGTGAAATAAGAATTCCCATTCCTGAGGCTTCTATTTAATATCATACTATAAGCATCACCAAGTACAGATAGGGGAGGAAATGAAATATAAGGTAAGAGTGAAAAGAAGTAGTTATTGTTATGAATAAATAACAGTATTATATACCCAGAAAATCCCAAGCAAACTCCAAAAGTATGCTACTAGAAATAATACATAAATTTAGCAAGGTCATTATATGCAAAACTCAATTACATTTCTATATACTAACAACTAGCTAATAAAAATTTAAATAATAGCATCAAAGAACATGAAATACTTGAGAGTAAATTTAACTAGATACAGGTAAGATATGTATGCTAACATTTACTGAATATTTACAGCACTGATGGTGAACCTGTGGGACATGTGTTTTTTACTTTTAAGACAAAAGATGTTAGTATATGAGTTTTTTTTTTTTCTGAAACTAAAACCTTAGTATTCAGATTAAATTGTAGTATTGGCACTTCGCAATAAGTAAGTGGGTTTGGGATTGCAGTTTGAGCATTTGTCTCTAAAAGGTTCACCATCGCTGATTTGGGAGAACTTAAGTGAGACCTGAATAATGGAGAACTGTATTGTATTCATGGATAGGAAGACTTCGTATGGTTAAGATGTACCTTCTTCCCAAAGTATCCAAATGTCAAGCAGCTGCAATCAAAATTCTAGGAGATTTTGTTGTAAAAAACACTATGCTGGTCCTATGATCTATGAAAAAATACTATGGCCCTAGAGTAACCGCAACAATAGTGGAACAGAAGAAAAATATTGAAGGACTTACTCCACCTGATTTCTAAAAGCTTCAAAAGCTTCCCGTCAGTATATATGGTAGCACTTGTATGAAGTCCCAGCATTCTGGAAGGCTGAGGTAGGGGAATTGCCAGTTCCAGGCCAAGCTGAGCAACTGAGCAAGACCCTGTCTCAAAATAAAATGAAGAAGGACAGGGGACACAGCTCAACTCAAAGCCCTGTGTAAAATTCCCAATATAACAACAAAAGAAGAACTCCCTGTTAACCTACCACTATCAGGGCTAGGGATATAGCTCAGCAGCACAGCACCTACCTTGGCAAGCATGAGGTCATGAGTTTGATTTCTGGTACAAAAAAAAAAAGTCAAATCTACAATTATCAAAGTAGTATTGTACTGGCATATTGTCATATGCATTGGCAGAACAACAGAACAGAATCAGGCTGTGTATTGTCACTTAATTTTTTAAAAATGTGTAAAAATTATTCAAAGAAGAAAGAACAGTCTTTATAACAAATAATGAAAAATGAACATTAACCCTTACCTCACACCATACACAAAATTCGTTCAAAATGTATGGTAACCTTAACATACATTCTAGGGCTGGGGATATAGTTCAGGTGCTTAGTGCCTGCCTGGCAAGCGTGAGGTCCTGAGTTTGATTACTGGTAACAAAACAAAAGATAAAATCTAAAACTCTGACAACTGTAGAAGAAAAATGGAATGAAAATCTGTTGACTTCAGGTTACCCAAATATTCCTAAAACACTTTACTAAAAGCATTAACTTTTTTTATTTTTATTTGAAGAGAAAAAAGCAAAACAAAAGGGTAGAAACAATACAGAGTTTCAGAAAAAAATAACCAGTAAGAAATCACTAGTTGATAAATTACATATTGTCTTCTTAGACATAGTTGTTCAAGTTACAAAATTAAAGCATACAAAATGGACATTCAAACAGTGAAGCTGCAAAGAAGTTCAATGATCCAGTAACAACTTAGCAACATGGTTTCAATCCTACACACTCAAAGATAAATGCAGTTATGTCCTTTAGAGCACTTTCTTTTACTTTTTAAGTCCATTATCTGTTTAGTTATATCTTGTTTCAGGTTGCTCAGTACCTTAATGACCTGTTTTGTTGTTGTTATTTACTTTTTAATCACCTTACATTATTCTGTTGCTTTGTTTTCTCCTCATCCATGCCGCATGGATTAGCTTTGGTGTAAGTTGGGAGGTTTTGGGGGACATTTTGTTACTTTGTTATCTACTTTTTTTTTGAAGGTAGCAAAATACAGCAGAACAAGACAGAACAAACCCATGGGAGGCTGCAGTGCAGTGAAATTGGCACAGAACCACACAGCAGGTCACCAGGACACGAGCAATAGGCACAACAGTACATCCCGTTCTGTTCACATTAGCTGTCCTTTCAATCAGGTGGAGGAAAATGGAAGGAAATATCGAACTTATAAAAGCCGAATATTGAATAGAGCAGTACCATTAATCAAAACTGAGCAAAACACTGATAAAAATATTTGCCTTCAAAGAGATGGTAGAAGGAAATCCCCCTTACTTGCCACACTGCATACGTTCATCCTCCCAAGAGATATTCAGACCTCCGGCTCCCACTTGCTAACGGGGGAGGGGGGTGGATCAATGTGTGATTCTTAGCCCGTGCACCGGCAGGCCCCCAACTAAAGCACTAACTTTAAAAAATCGATACATTTGACTTCATCATAATCAAAATCCTGCAATCTTTGGAAGACATTATTAAGAAAATGAAAAGAAAAACAACATTATTTACCTGAGAAAAGACTTGTAATTTGTATAACTCAATAAGAGATAACTCAATAAGAACAGGTAAACTATTTTAACAAACATTTCACAAAGAAGATGCATGCATGCCCATTAAGTATATGAAAGTGTTCTTGACATCATTAATAATCACAGAAATACAAATGAAAGCCAAGATGAGACATTACTATATACTTGCTAAATAAAATAGCCACAGAGAAACATAGTTTGCTGCAAACTATTCAGCTACATGGATGAATTCCCATAAAGAAGCCAAACACAAGCCATTACATGTGGCTTGAGTCCGTTCATGTGTAATTCTCAGAAAGATAAACCTGACTAACAATGACAAAAACCAAATCAATGGTTTGCTGAGTTTGGGCCAGGAAGAAATTGGGCCCAAATGGGGGACAATGAAACTTAGAAATGACGGAGATGTCCTATATCTTGACTGCTGCAGTAGGTACACCACAGTGTGTGTGTGTGTGTGTGTGTATGTGTGTGTGTGTGTGACACGTGTGTTTGTCAAAATTTGTCAAAGATACACTTAAAGTGGCTATTTTTATTGTATACAAATCATATATTAAAAAAGAGACTAGTAGTCATTTTGTTGTTAACACTAAAAGCAATACCAGCACTTACTGTTATCTGACTATTCCAAAACTTTACAGTGCCATGAGCTCTAGTAATCAGAAGACTGAGATAGTAGCATAGGTTTCATGGGTCTGACTGGGCATCACAGCTGAGATTCCCTTTTCTGTCCTCTGAGCTCTTCCAGAGCTGTAGTTTCACTCTCTGGCTTTCAGTGTGCAAGTCCTGGTTCCTCTACTTGAGCCTCCTCTGGGACAAGGTCTTTGTATGTCTATTATAGTCCTTTGCTTAAAACCTTCCCCTCTTCTCATTTTCTGAATGTAATTAATGTTGAATAAATACCTTCCTGGAAAGCAGTTGGGATGCATGACTATGGTAAGTACTGATTTTCCCATCAGTGGAGGTGACTGAGAGAAGGGTCAACAACAATGTATGTGGGCTGTTCACTGATTAAAGTAGCAAGAGGGCCCCATCATGGGAAACATGAAATATGAAGCATAAATTATTTCTTCTTTAGTTTTAATGAAGTGATTTGAACCTTAGGTGATGCTTAAGCCAGAGAAGTGCTCTCCCAGCCTTGATCTGAGTGAAAGGAAACTTCCCTCATTCCAAAAGGGTGAGAGAAGTGATCTTCAAATTAGGAGGGACAGAAGCCGCTGACCAGAGTAGAGCAGGCTTCACCCTTAAATCAGCAGACTGAATTAGATGTCTGTAGTAAACAAGGGACAAACACAGGTGTCTCGGAAGTGTACAAATCAGATGCACAAACTATGGGAAGGGACTTCAAAAAATCACAGGCTAATGCGAGACATTTCCTGGGAAGAAAAGATGGGTGATGGCGCACACAGGTCACCGAGCATGGCAGCTTCCTAGGACCACCTCTTACCCATGGCAAGGCAGACTCTCCTCTCCTGCAGCTCATCCTAAAGATGCGTAAAATGAATTCAGCATGAAGTACAGAGGGCTGTAGACTCTCTTGCCAGATTCCTTTGCTTATGATCATCATTACTACCTTTAAGCTAAAGTTTACTCATCTGTAAAATGAAGGTAATAAAAATTACAGTCATTGTGCATATTTAATAAGATAGCTCATGTGTTTAGTACAAGCCATGGCTCATAGAGTGTACTCAGCAAATCTAACTATCGTTATGGTTACGATTTTGTTACTTTTTTCATCGTGAAACCATATGTTGTTTACTCTAGAGGTAAAAAGCAGGAATGCTGTCTTCTAACCTCTGTCCCTCGCCCGTAGTGTCACCCGTTCGCACACCCATGAACAACCACTACTGCAAGTACAATCAGGAACAGAGGAGAAAGTTGGGCTTTTGCTTTCTGTCTAAATTTCATCTGCTGAGTCTCCAGCAGTTTTTGATGTTCTCTCTTGTTCTCAGTTACCCTCATTTAGGCAGAGATGTAATTTAGATTACGAGTTCCATAGGGACAGATACTTGGAAAGTCATGCCCACCACTGTTCTGCCCAGTGCCAGGAGAGACTTGGCACTTAGCAGGGGCTCAGTGGACAGCAGTGGAACAAACCTGATCCCCCTCCCCCAAGCCTTCTGGCAAGTCATGCTTGAAGGGATCTACTGGCGACTGCTTTGCTGTATAGCAGTGAGTGAAAGGTTAATGTTGTGATCATTCTGTCACTTGACCTATGCTCAGCATCTGGGCGATTACTCCTCAGCTGTACGAAATTAAGCAAGAAATAATTCATGCTATATATTCCATGTCCCCCATAATGAGGCCTTCTTACCAGTTTAATTAGATAGTGAAGGACAGCATGGTTTGCACCTTTTGTCAAGAATTCTAAAGGCTTTAGGAAACAAAAATGACTCAGGAGGTGAAACAACAGTACTCCTGATGTTATTTATAAACTCTGCACTGGAGCCCATTTCAGGGTCTGTAGCAGTGAAACAGAAACACTCGCTGTGTACCTTACCCCATAATTCTATAGTTTGTGTATAAATGATGGAACAGGTAATAAAATATTTCCCCCTTCAAGGTACCATTAGCTTTCTTTTTTATATTTTGAGAACATAGAATACTTAGCAAGCTCTGGGTTCAAGTCCCTCCCTGCCATGCCCCCGACCCCACAGAAATGTATACATTATAGTTTACCTCACCACAGAAACAATTAATCAATTCACTATAATTATATTTTGAGAGGCTACTGAGAACAAGTACTGTTTTTTCATTACAAGAATTGCCCTAAATTACATTAATGAGGATCAACCATAAATAACATTAGGAATTTAGCTACATTTAAGTCTTACATTTGCATCTCAGCTTTGCAGATTCTCTACGAATGGATTGCCACAGGGCCAGGGTCTTTTTAGGCACACTGGCATTTAATGGATATTCCTTGAACCAATGTTTTGCTTTAAGTGAAATATATTTGCATTAAAAACATATTCATTTCCCAGGCTCCTTCTTACACATTTGTTTTCCTCTGTTTTGTAACTTACAAAGCCTTGCACGTTTAGCTCATTTGTCCCCTTGCTGCATAATGATTTCTAGACAGTTATATTTTAGCTGGGTTAGTATAGAAAAAATTGCATCCTTTTAACAGTTAATCAGTTAATGGAGCTGCATTTTGTTACAAAATGGGAAAATGCCAGATGACCAAGAAAGAAAAAAATTCCTTGCATAAATAAAAGGAAAGCATATTAAAATAACTGAGCTAACATTAACCTCATATTTCATTGTTGTCAGTCGTCATCTAACTTTGTTCTGTCTTGCAAAAGGTTTGAGGCAAGGATCGTGCACTGTATTTCTGTCCTGGTAATTCTTTCCTTGAAAGCTGGTTTGGGAGAAACCTCAGTAATATTTTATAACTTTAGTTAAATAATTCACCATCTTTTTGTAACTAACTACCTAACATAGACCCATGTATTTTGGATAAATCCATGTTGGTTGATACCTAAAAACCAAAAAGATCTGGAGGCTTTCCACATCAGTTTTCCTCCTTGATCTGAGCTGCCTCTGGATCAATTCACACAAAGTCATCCTTATTTTTTCTGAACACAATATAAATTATTCAGTAGTATTTAAGCTTTTACAATATTTTAATATATCCCTTCAGATTCATTTTTAGTAGCATAACTTTTTATGTGTTTATCTCCTATCTGCTATGACCAACACTGCGGTATGTGGAAATGAAAAATAGCATCTTCATTCAGACTCCTGGTCCATCCAATCTATAATTTTACTTCCAATAGGGAACCTCAGAGGCATTTTGTGCATGACTAGGTTGCCTGCTTTGACTTCACCCAAAAAGTTATTTTACATACCCTCTCCAAAATACTTCGGTTTTCTGTGTAATCCTCTGTAGGTAGCTTAATCACTGTAAGTGTATACTCTGCCCTCCAGGGGGTCAGTTTTAATTTGTTTAGGGTGGAGGAAATTCACAGCATTTTATAAATGTAAAGGCCAAGAAAAGTTTTCTAGACTGATTCCAATTCCAAACTATACCTGTCCTCAAGTGGACCTCCTTATACAGAAGTTGTTTCCATTGTTTCATATCCAAGTCTGTTCCCTACTAATAAGATATTCCCTTTAATTCCTTTTAAAAAGCTCAGCTTTTCTGACTGTTAGCATGGCAACATCAAAATTTCTTTGTTCAGGTAAAATGACCCTTTCTCATTATCTACATTTTTTCCTTTAAATATCATTTAAAAAGTCTTATAAAAACCAGGCTCTCTTTTTCCCTAAAGTTTATATGTTTAACTCTTCATAATAAACAACTACATCAAATCTGTCAGCTTGCCAATGTGGAAGTGAAAATCTGGTCAAAGATAATAGATTCTCCCAGCAACTTCTGTCATTTCACTGACTGACCTCCAATACTGTAATCATTTAACAGTGGCTGCCAAAATTGGGACCTCAGCTTCCTGTCTCCTTGGCATTTCTGAACTGTCAGTGTTATATTTATGTTAGTGTTACATTTATGTCAGTATTACCATTTATGGTGAGAAATAGGACTCAAAGAGAAGTCCATGCGGCACTTCCCTCTTGGCTGGCCAATAGAATGGGTAGTGAGGGATGTGAAGAGGCAAAGAACAAATGACAAATTCAAATAGCATAGCTGGTAAATCCTGTCTTCTGCTACATGGTACTCTTATAATATGCTTGTATCTGTAGCCAGAAATAAGAAAAAAATCTGTCCATTTGCACCATGATGATTAGAATTTTTCATTATAAATGCCACCCTAGAAGCAATCTTTAGAATCTTTTCAGGTCCAAATAATTTTAAGCATTGCGTATTCTCACAGTGTATTCTGTTAGGACTTTCACTGATGTTTTCTTAGTAAGTATCATTCTCCAGATGTGGGGAGAGCTGTAGGAAGGCATGTAGAAGGCATCAGGAAGGCAAGGAGCTATCTTGACATCAGGCCAGGAAGGAAGAGTGGGTGATAATTCTGTATGGACAAAGCAAAAAACAGTAATCAGGGCTGATACATAAACATGAGTATGAATCAAAGACACACCCACTGGAAGTGTTAACATTAGTTTCTGTTAAAAAACAAGAGAGAATGGTAAGGAAGCACAGGTGTTTATATACATTGTGATACACACATATACAACTATAAATTCAAAGATAAGGAACATAAAATGTGAGTGATATAGACAGATCAAGGGAGAAGGAAAAGAAATTTAAGAGTGGATAGGAAGGGCCAAATTTTATGTGCACACAGGCACAGACACACACGTATAACACACGTTTTCTTTTCCTTCTACATATTTATATTTATATGTGTATTTATTTTTCACCCAACCCTCGGCATACATGGGAAACATTCACTACATACATGGAGGCCATCAACCTTTTAAATGAACATGGCCCTTATGTTGATGACCAGTTTGTTCAGTGATCTTAATTATTGGGGTAATTGTGGATAGAATCGTGGACAGCGACCATGTGAGTCACTTAACTTTTACATAAGAAAATATGAGTACGACTGTGCTTTTAACTTGTGTGGGTGGGTAGTGTAAAGGGAAATTTTCTAAAAGCCAAAATCATGATATTTATGCAAATATAAATTGAATTCATGCCAAATGTTTTATTCACTAATTAATGTAAAAATCACAACGATATTACCAATTTAAAAAGCATCTGGGGAGGTAAATACGCAATTTAATAAACAAATACTAGGATAAAATTGCTACATTAGGTAAAAACTAGTGAAGGTCAGTGGACAATAAACTAACCTTTAGTCTATTACATAGCAATCATTTTCATCCCTTCTAGATATCTATAAATTAACATGTACTTTCACTAACTGTAGAGCTTCTAATCAATAGTAAACAGTAAATCAAAATAAATATATTATCCTAAAAGCTTTTGGGGAGACCTGAACCCTGAATCATATTAAAAGGATGTGTTGCCTACTTTTTACCTTATTTTCAAGTTATGGATTTTTTCTTCACAGTGCTGAAAAGTCTAGGAACATATTGAGAAGTACATAATAGAGTACTTGAATCCCACTCGATATATGTAAATAAATGCTTACAAGGAATGAGAAGTCATCACCAAGAGTAGAATCTTCTGAAAATGGGATTTACTTAGCAAAATGTTCCATAGAAACAGAGAATGAAGCTAATACTATGTCTTATTTTATCCCATTAGATAGATGTCTACTCATTCATTTATCTATTAGGTGATCTATTCAGGTATCTGTTGAGCATCTACTATCTGCCAGCCTTTGAGAATTAAGTAAAAAAAGACAAAGTTATTGCACTTATGGAGCTTGACAGACACCAGATAACAGATAATAAATGAAACCAGTACAAGAATAATATAGTTTCATGTCATCCTAAGTGCCCATCAATGGATGAATGGATGAAGGAAGTGTAGCACAATGAAGACTCGCAAGCCATATAAAAAATTATTTGTGACAGTATGGATGGAACTGGAAGTAAAATAAGTAAGGCACAGAAAGATAAGTATGATGCGATCTCATTTATATGTGGAAAATAAAAATTTAATCTCATATAATTTGAGAATGGAATTGTGGTTATCAGAGGTGGGGGAGAGTAAGAGGGAGGAAGAGAGGGATGAGGAAAGGTAAATCAGTTGGTGCTAAGTTACAGTTTCATGGGAGCAAAAACTTTGGAGTACTATTGCACTATAGAATGACCATGGGTTACAAGTATGTTCCATACCTGTCGAAAAGCTAAAAGAAAGGATATTATATGTATTCACTATGAAGAAATGATAGATGGCTGAGGATGTAGATAGATTTCATTTGATGTAAACATTACATAGTACATACATATAGTGAAGCAGTGCACATGGTAACTCACTATTTGTATGAATTTATGTTTTTGCTTATCAGTTTAAAATAAAGGGTGTTTTTAAAAAGAAAAAAATAAAAATAAAAGAAACAGGGAATGGTGACTGACCATGGTGGAATGGCTGGGAATCCCAGGAGGATTGGCAGAACCACAGAGCATGGCTCAACCAGAGCTGTGAGGTTGGTGTCTGTCATTCATCTTTGGACAAATGGTCCCAGGCCGCATGGGCCCACTTCATGAATGTGTTTCTGTTTCACAGTCTGGTATTCCTCCAACTTCTCAAGAGACTGAAATGAGACTAGGAAACCAAAGCAGTGAGAAAGGCTTGCAAATGGTTTGCCACTCAGGACAAAGCAGACTTCTTAAGACAGGCACTGAGGCAAGATACAGAGTGTGGGCTTTAAATCAGAGACACCTGAGTTGAAACCCTGTATTTACCATATTTTTCTATCTGTTAATGACGCATGATGACCACCCCCTCATGGCATCACTGGGTGAATTAAATGAAATCATCTCCAAAGAGCTGTAGGTGTATGGGATGTGCTCAACAATAGAATAATTCTTGTTATTTATTTCCCCACATGGTGAGTCTGTAGCACATCTCCCTGTACTATGGATTAGTCTTTTTTATTGGTATATGTCTGCAATACATAATATTTACATTTGTTTTGGGGACTTGGTCTATGCATATCTTGATCATTTTTTATCCCTTTCCCCTAACCTTTTGCCTTTCCCCTTTTGTCTGATCCTTCCCCATCTCCCAAAAGGCTGCCTCCCTGTACTCGTTAGTTTTAGTAGGACTTGTAGTAAGTACTAGCCTTACTGCTGCCATAGAATTATTTAACTTTATAGAAAGACGAATGACCTGAAAGTTCACAAAGTGCATTGGTGTTGACCTAAAGTATGTGATGAAAATTATTCCAACAGCCAATGCAAGTTTTGCAAAGAGATGTAAGGTGTATGGGCTTAGTAGCACATCTGAAATTTAAAACATAAGCGTGGAGGTTCATAGGTAGGTGGGGAGTTTAGAAACTATAATTATGAAATTTTAATGAGGTTTTGATTGGGGATCCTTTGCTTCACTTTCCTACCTTTCCTTTCCTTTTCTGCTTTTGTTTTTCTTTTCTTTTTCCTTCTTATTTGTTGTTTTTCTCTTCTGGGGAGCTATGGGTTAGGAGGCTATTAATTAACTATTCCTAATTCTAATTTTCAGTAAGATTTACTAAGGATTAAACTACCCCCTTGAAAAGAGAGATTAAATGTCTTTAAATTCCATGAATTGATTTTTCTAATTGTTTCGGTAATAATGTTTTTCCTTCAGCTGATAATGTTGCTGAAAAACATAACTGTAATTAAATTTTAAATGTATTTTTAGTACTTTATGGATTCTAGGAAGACTAAATTTTCTTGCAGGGAATATGTTAAGAACATAACATCCTTCTGTAACCTCATAATTATTATGATCAGGGGAATGTCTGTAATATATTCCATTGCAATTAAATTGCGTAGCTGAGAATGTTCAAGATCTGTTTATAATGGAGAAATGGATTTTCCACAGCTGCTTGCCCATGAGTGCATCCTGCAGTGGCCAGTATGTGCACTAAAACAACAGACTTTAGTTTAAACTTTCAAAGCTTTCAAATGTTTTTCAAAAATGTCTCATAGCACAAGTTGCTTAATTTTTGTACACAAAACCCCATTGATTATTTATGAATGAGAGTCAAGGGGCTACACAAATCTGTTTGTCCACCCACTTCTTCAGCTCTTAGCGGGCATCCAGGTTTGTTCTGCTCTCCTCACAGACCACAGTCATTACACAGTCTCCCTGTGAAGATTGAAATCCACTGTGAACAGCATGGGACAGCTTGGGTATTTCTTACAATATTCATTGGCTGGTTATCACCCAGATGCACAGCTGGGAAATATTTTCTGTGAATTGAGTGTTTATAAGAAAGACTCATAGAAGGAGAAGAAGAAGGAGCAAGGGAAAGTGGAAGAGGGAAACTAATCCAAATCAGGATCAAAGAAGGGTCAGATAGAATAGACATCATGGTGCTAGAATAGACTTCAGGCTTCAGCTGCTCCATCATTAAGGATAATCATCAAACTTTGATTTATTAAATCAGAATTTTAAATCCCTCAGGTTATAGTGCCCCGGCCATGGAGCTGTGGCTCTTCTGGGTCATCCTTGCTGAATGTGCAGTGGCTCCAGTAGAGTTAACTGGGTGTCTCCTGATCCGCTCAAGCATCTTAAAAAGGAAAGATGAGTGGCCTTGCGTGATTCGTTCAAGTCACCCAGTTAGTAAGCAGAAGAGTTTGGATTTGAAACCAGGCCTTGCCTTTAAACCCATGTTTTCTCAGCTCCATCTCCCTGCTTAGCTGACGATGAAGGGTGTGTCTTCGTGTCCTGACATTTCCAAGCCTCCCTTGGAAATAATTTCCTAGTGGACAACTGTGCTAATAATGCTGTAGTTATTCCAGGAGAGAATATTGACCTTCGGAGCAGGTTCCTTCTACCAGCTGTCTACTTTTAAAAGGCATTTTATTAACATTCTACCACATGAGGGGCTCTCAGAAGTCGAAATGCAGGCACTCTCTCAATGCTGGTTTTTGGGATCAGTAGCTGTCACTAATAGGATGTCCCTTTGGAAATGCAGACAGGGCCACTGGGAGGTGCAACTCCTGTGCATATCAGGGTCCTCACTGGGGGTAGTGGGTCTCCTGCGATGGCTTAGTCCTGCAGAATTTCCATGGGAACTTGGATGCTCTCTGAGGAAATGCCTTCGTTAAGTCCTTGATTCTAAAGGGAGGTGGCCGAGCGCCCACCCATCTGGCAGTCAAATTCTTTCAGCCTGAGACAGAAGGGCAATTTTGGAGGCCTACAGAGGACATACACAAATACTTTTTGCTTCTAGTTTTTCTTTCTTTTTTGGGGTGGGGGTACTGGGGTCATACCTCGCACTTGCAAGGCAGGCGCTTAAGCCGCTGAGCTAAATCCCTGGCCCCAGCTTCTAGTTTTTCAATATGGAATTTGGAGTCCTTTTCTGTTGGTCACCATGTAGTGTCTTTAAGAAGCTCTGAATGGAAGGAAAACAGCCTCACGTGAACCACACTCTGCTGAAATTAAATGTCCCTTCCTTGTTCCTCGGATCCAAGATTCCAGTGCATCCATTATGTACCCATGTACTGCCAGTGACTTCCATTCTCTGAATCTCTTGACTGTCTTTAATTTGTGCATGAATCTGACATTCACTTGATGCTCTCTGGAGCCTAGAAAGTGTGTGCTCCCTACCAGCTTCAACTAATTCTGAAATGTCATGCTTTCTGTTAAAATGCCTCCGGCTACACACAGAGATTTTTTTTTCTTTTGTGAGTGTGCTGTGAACTCATGGCATAAGAAACTCTGGTTTTAAAATGAACTTCTGGCCTTTTCACAGGAAAATGTGGTTATGCTCATCAATATGCTGAATTTCAGAAGCTGAGATGTCATCACCTGACCCTGGTCACTGCACCTCTTCCCCAGCTGTCTCTTCACCTCCAAGGTGACCCATGCCACCCTCCTCCATGTGTTTATGGAGCACCTCCCTAAGGTGCAGCTGCGGTCACCCCATCTTCCTTCCCCAAGCTCTGTCCAGGCCTTGCAACTTGACCTTTCATGGTCAGTTGCCATTAGTCTGCCATTAAATAGCCTGAGGTATCCCCACATCACCCAAATTGGAACTCTCACACATCCTAGCCACCTGGAATATGGGACCCGTATCTGTCTGTTGACATCCCTCAGTGTTTGTGCTGCATATTCTCTTTCACCGCAATGTCTCAGGATTTTCTTCTTCAGCATGATGTGTTATTCCTCACCTCTGTGTACACCTGGAGGAGAACCACATTAGCAAGTCCCCTTGGCCCCTGGCTTAAGATTAGATTCGGTCAAGAGGGATCCAGAAGGATATAGGGAGGCACCAGCCGGAGGCAAAATGCTTGACTTCTACAAATGACTGTAGCTCTTCTCCATACCTGCAGTACTGTAGCTGTAGCTGTTTTCCCTGGGCTGCAATAATTGCATTGAGGGCCACTTCACACCCCCCATATACAGTTCTAACTAGGATGGTACAATTATGGCAAAAGACAGCACAGGACGCATGCAGCATGAAACCTAGTCTAGGGGTCACAAAAGTCAGTGACATCAGCTCTCCACCATTTCTTTGTCCATTTCTTGTAGCACACACAAAACTCTACGTCAGCATTTCTTCTGTACACAGTTTCTGTGCTCCCACTTTGGAATAAGCTTCTGAGAGCAGAAATTGTGCCTGTGTACTTATATGTCTGCCTCAGGGCTAACTAACTGCTAAGAATATTATAGTAACTCAATAAGGGTCCAGTTGAATTGGACTGACCCTTTAGAACACTGAGGACTTAAACTCTTGCTCACCGACTGATGCTTTTATGTTATCAGACTGGATGGTGAGATCCCACCTTTTCTGAGCTACTGGACTAACAGAAGACATGTTTTACTAGTTTAGTAAAATATTGCACAGGAAAAAGCCTTCTAAACACAGGTGAAAGGTTTAATGTTGTCAACTTAACACACCCTATTTTAGATATTTACCAACAGGTATGGGCACTATTGTCCAATGTAATAGTTGAGCATTCTGTACCACAATTTTTTTTTTTGCCTCATATCTTATGTTGCGTTAAATAGTACTGTGACTGAACTCAGCATGTACAAATGTGTAAAAGAGAAACCCAGACTCCATTCCAGAATAAAGGCTTGGGGAGAATAATTAAGCGGAAGTGCTTGTATAAAGCTTTATAAACTTAATGTGGAGAAAATCCAGGCAACATCTTGTGGCAGTGGAGGTCAGGAGCAATGACCATGTCCAGTGTACAGGACAGGAAATGGGAGAAGAGAACCCCAGCGATGCGGTTACCAGTAGTTCATAGAAATATCTCTCTTCCTCCCCAAAATAACTATTGGATGAAACAACAATTGTCTTTTTATAATATGTGACTTAGCAGGATCAAAGTAAGAGACATTCTCAGAGGTAAGAAAGGGTAAAGTGAGAATCTAGAGAAGAAAGAAAATTCTGGAAGCCAGCATTTATACATCAGCTCCCACTGGCACAGAACATGAGTTTTAAGGAACAGTGAGTTCATCTGGGATAGGTGCAAGATGTGGGACTACTGGTGTCTTCATCTAAGATTAACTTTAGCTTTGTTTAGATTAATATGTAACCTGCAATTTCCAAGTTCTCCATTGACCAAATTGAAATGAACTATTTAACTTCCAAACAAGTAGACTTGGGAGGAGGGTGGTATGAAAAGAGGGAAAACAAATAAACCCAAATGAAGAAAAGGAAAAAGGGAGGGGGAAAAAACCCAGAATGCATAATTAGCAAAGAGCCAAAACTAAGAATAAATGAAGTGAACAAGAATTACAATCTTCATAAATGAATTATACCATCCACCTAAAAATCAAAGACTGTTAGATTTTTAAAACTCAACTATAAAATATTCATAAGAGAACCCTTGAAAAAACAATAAGAAAGGAAGTTTATAAGTAAAATGGTGGGGGAAGACATACTAGAGTAATATATTACAAAAGGAAGCAGGTGTGGTGTGGTTACATCAAATACTAGGAAAAGATAGACTTAAATATAAAAGGTGTTTTACATATGAAAAGAATGTCTACAAATTAATAGAATTTCAATTTACCAGGAAGATAGAATTCTAAATTTATATACCTCTAATAGCATAACCATGAAATACAAAAGGAAAGAAGAAAGAAAAAGAAAATTATTGTAACTACAAGAAAAGGAAACATCCAAAATCAAAGAAGGAAATTTTCACACTTTTCTCCAAAAATTGATAAATCAGATAGATGGTAAGGTAATGAGGAGATAAAAGTTTTGAAGAACATGTTTAACAAGCTTGACCTAATGGACATGTGCACAACACCAATTGCCCATTCTTCTCACTTAGTGAACATGGAATATTTACGAAAACACATAATAGGCCACAGAGCAAATCTCAACAAAAGTCAAAGAATCTGTAACATAAAACTCCTATTGTATGACAATTAAATTAAAAATAAACTAATGATGAAAAATAACAAAACATAATTTTGAAAGTTAAAGAACATGGCAACTCATGAGTTAAAGGAAGCTTCAACCTGGAGACTAATAACTCTCTAGCACTGTTATGAAAGTACTAATCCCGATGAAGGGAAAGCTAAAGCAGTATTAGAGAGAAGAATATAGTCCTACAGCTTATGCTAGAGATGGAGGAATTCTGCAAAGTAATAAACTGAGCATCCAACTCAAAAAATTAAGGACAAAAAGGAGGCCCAAAGAAAGAACAGAAATAATCTAAGAGCACCAACCTGATGAAGGAAAAACTACTACATAATTAAAAAGTATCCAAAAAAATCCAAAGTTATCATCTCCCCCCAAGAGATGAATAAAAATGAAAACTTTATGATGAAAAGAAAAGACATTAATAACCTTATCAGGAATAAAAATGTGACACCACTGTAGATGTGGCAGTCATTGTCAAAAATATGAATAAAGATATTATTCACAACTTTTTCCTGCTTATTTTGAACAAAACTCACAAATTTCTAGCAAAATTTATCCTCCAAATTTAAAAGATCTAAACACCCTAAATAGCCCAATGAAAGAGATTGAATCATTAGTTAAAATTGTTACCAATAGAGAAAACATTAGACTTAGGTGGTTTTGTAAAACATCTAGAAACTAACCAAGAAATAATTCTAACCTTGCACAAGCTATTCTAGAATGTAGACAAAGAATGCGATCCATTTTATGAATCAGATGTATCCTTGTTACTAAAACTGGATAGTCACAAACAGAAAGGGCAAATGTATTTATTTATTTTTAATTTAAAGAGGATAAAACCAACCAAAATAAAATAGAATAAAACCAATCAAAATAAACCTGTATAAGTGATACAGGACTTCAAAACCTTGCAAAATAGTTACCATAATGCCTTTTGTTGTCTTCAACAACAAAATCAAACAGGACAGAATAGAGCAGAAACTCTAAAGACAAAACAGTGAATGCAATAAAGGACTTGAAAACAAGGCAATAGTAAATCCAAAATGGCTACTATAATCTGTCTTGCTATCTTATAAATAGCTGCTCATGCCATCAGATTTAACATAATCAAACAAAACAAAAGAGAATAAGACCCAACCCAACAAAACAATGAAAGTGATATGGTTTCCAGTCTGGGATCACCTCCTTGTGAGGCCTGGTTCTCTCCCTCTACAGTCCACGAATGGCACTGACTCATGGAGAGAAGTTTGGGTCGGGCTGTCCCCACTCCAGCAGTGGCATGTGCGCGGCACTGGTTTCCAGGCGGGGGTCACCTCCTGGTGTGGCCTGGCTCCCCCTGCAGTCTGGGAATGGCACTGACTCACAGAGAGAGGCTTGGGTCTGACTCAGAAAGGGCAAATTTAAAAACCTTAATAATTTACAACAGTGCTACAAGGTATAAGTTACCAAGGAAAGAAAACTACCAAAAGGTAGACAAGACTATTCTATGAAATTTCAAAGGATACTATAGAAAACTTAAATAAAGAGAAACACATCAGCATAGCATTTCATGGATAAGAATACAATATCCTGAAAAAAGGATGGAAGATTCTCCCTAAATTGATATATAGATCAACACAATCCTGGCCAGACAACAAAAACATTTCTTTATAGAATTATGAAATGATTGTGAAATTTATCTGGAAGATCCAGTACTTAAGAATGGACAGATCACTCCTGAAGGAGGTGGACGAGGGGGTGGGGGAACTTGCCCTGCCAGGCATTAATTGGAAAGCACCAGCAACCAAGATAATGCTGTGTTGCTGCAAGGACCAGCAAACAGACTGCTGGAACAGAACCAGCCCCAAACAAGCATTCAGAAATAAGCAGCTTGATATATGGCAAAATTGATGCTGCAGATTAGTGGAAAAAGAGGACGTATTAGTTAATAAATGTTAATAAATTAGTAAATAAATGTTTCTAAATGATATATCCTATGCAAATATCAATTCTAATTCTAGGAGACTGAAAACCTTGAAAACTTTACAATTTTCAGAATGGAACATAGGAGAGTATCTTTATGATGTAAATGTAGGGAAGCATTTCTCAAATAAGACATGTAAAGAACAAATCACAAAGAAAACAATTCATAAATTCAGCTACATTGAAACAAAAACATGTATTCATCAAAACACTAATGTGATCAGGCAAGCCCACTGCAGGCCTCAGCCACCTCGGACCACCACTGCTGGGCCCGCCCTTCCACCGGAAACCTCAGGGAAACCAGCTGCATGCCTGAGCTGCCTGGGACTGCTGCTGCTGATTGGGCTGCCCCTGGGGAACCCACCCACCTCCTGGACCTAGTACTGCAGTTGATCTTTGAATCCAACCCCTTCTCCAAAAACCTTGGACTACAGTGGATTATCGTGCTGGCTGGATGAGAGACTCAGGAACCCCTCACCCAAACAGAAGACTTCAGCAGGCTCCAGTCAGTGTGGTGAGTTTGCCCCTAAAATAGAGGTCTGCAGTGGGTAAATAGGAGCTGAAGGGAAACTCCCTCCAATTGCAAGAACTTGGTGAACCTGGTAAGAGAGTGGGTGATCCCCTCCTCCACACAGAGAACATCAGACAGGTTGGGGAGTGCACCAATAATGCCCCCCAACTTAGAGAACATTAAGAGAGCTTATGAGGCCGCCAATGACACAGTAAAGCCTCAGCTGACACAAACACTATAGCCAAGGAAATCTGCTGACCAGCAACAACCTGAAGATATAGCAACTGCAGGAATTAAGAGTTGACCTACATCTATACTTCTAGGCTAGTTAGCCCAGAAAGAATACAGGACTCACCCAACAGGCCCTGTAGGAGGAATTCAGGTGACTGGATCTCCTCTTCATTGTGGTACCCAGAAATTTGACAAACATCAACCACACAGCAGGACCCCAAAACTTACACTATGGACAGTTGTGAGTGTTGGGATAGAAACAACAAATTTTTACCCAAAAGGTGAAAATGACTAAACAAAAAGGCAAAATGCAATCTCAAACATCCAGTCCATCAGGAGCAAGTACAGGTAACAATGAAATAGAGGACGTTAAATCTCTGAAAAGATAGCAAATGAAGTAAAGACACAAATGCATGAGGCTATAGAGGCAATCAAATTAGAAATAATATCTTATGTAAAGACAGAAATAACAACCTTAGTAAATGAGTTGCTCAACATAGCTAGAGAAGAAATAGATAAAAAAAAAATACAGGGGTATGGGAAATTGATTGAAAATTTGAATGAACAATGCAGAAAACAAGAAGAACCCATGAAACAAATTCAAAGAGATACCCAAGAAACAAAAAACTGTATTGAAAGCTGGCAAAATGATATAAATGAAGCTGAATATAGAATTTTGGACCTTGAGGACAGGATTATAGATGAGACCATGAAAGGGTAGAACTTATAAAACAATAAAGCAGCATGAAATGACAATCCAGCAGCTTCAAGATGATGCCAGGAGAAACAATATAAGATTAATAGGCATCAGCAAGGAGGCAGGAGACAACGCAAAAGACATATCTAAGCTGTTCATAGAAGTAATTGCACAAAATTTCCCAAACATGGGGGAAAAATATCTGATATACAAATAAATGAGGCATATAGAATACCAAACAGTCATAACCAACATAAATCTACACCCAGACATATAATAATTAAGATTTCAGACATATAGCATAACAACAGAATACTAAAAGCTGTCAGAGCAAAGATACAACTCACCTATCAAGGAAAGCCTAATAGAATCATGGCAGATTTACAGCACAAAACTTCAGGTTAACACAAGCTTGGAGTGAAATATTTTAAGCCCTAAAAGAAAACAATTTTCAACCCAGACTGATGTACCCAGCAAAACTGTCTTTCAAATTTAATGGAGAAAAAAGATACTTCCATGACAAAGAATAACTGAAGAAATTCATGTCCACCAAACCAACTTTACAAAGAGTGCTGAAAGACATACTAAATAAAGTTAAAAATGACCACAATCTCCATAACAACAGCAGAAAGAAACCACCAGGCTGGACAAGAAATTAAACAAGGGAGAAAAGCAGGAAACCAACAATAGGAACACAATATGGCAAAGTCAAGCCAATACATATCAGTGATATCCATAAATGTAAATGGGCTCAATTCATCTATCAAAAGAAATAGATTGATGGGATGGATCAAGAAACAGGATCCCACAATATGCTGTATACAAGAAACACATCTGACTCAAAAAGAAACTCATAGATTAAAAGTCAAAGGATGGAAAGCAGTGTTCCTTGCATCAGGAACCCAGAAAAAAGCAGGGGCAGCTATTCTGTTGGCAGACAACGTGAACTTCAGACCTGAAATGATTAAGAGATAAAGAAAGCCACTACATACGTATTAGTGGAAAACTACAAGAGGAAGAACTAACAATTATAAATATATATGCACCAAATATAGGAGCACCCAACTATATAAGACAAATACTAATGGACATGAAAAACCAAATACAGAAGAACACAATTGTAATAGGCCTACTGTCACAAAGAAATAGGTCAACTAAACAAAAAGTCAGCAAAGAAATAACAGAAATGAATCATACCTGTGAGCTAATAGACTTAATGTATGCTTACAGAGTGTTCCACTCAGCTGCACATGGGACATTCTCCAAAATATATTAACCCATAAAGCATTCTTAACTAAATGTAAAGGGAGTGAAATTATCTCATGCATAGTATCTGATCATAGTGCACTAAAATTGGAAATCAATGGCAAAAAAACCTGCAAAACTTGCATAAATACATGGAAATTAAACAACAATCTTTTGAATAACTCGTGGGTTACAGATGAAATTAAAGGGGAAATAAAACAATACCTACAGTACAATGAAAATGCAGAAACAACATACCGTAACCTATGGGATGCAATAAAAGCAGTCCTAAAAGGGAAATATATAGCAATAAATAGTCACATCAAGAAAATGGAACGAACACAAATAAATAACTTAATGTTATATCTCAAGCTTCTAGAAAAGGAAGAGCAAGTTAAACCCAAAGCTCATAGAAGAAAGGAAATGATAAAGATTAGAGCAGAAATGAATGCAATTGAAACTAAAAAACAATACAAAGAATTAATGAATCAAAGAGCTGGTTTTTTGAGAGAATAAACAAAATTGATAAACCCCTAGCCAACCTTATCAAGAAAAAGAAAGAAAAAACTCAAATCCATGCAATAAGGACTGAAAAGAAAGAAATTACTACAGACCCAATGGAAATTCAAAAGATCATGAACACCTACTTTGAAAATCTCTACTCACATAGGGTGGAAAACACAAAGGAAATGGACAGATTTCTAGGAAAATATGAACTACTGAAGCTCAACCAAGAAGATATAGCAATTTTGAATAACCCAACATCAGCTACTGAAATCTAAAACATAATTAAAAACTTATCAACAAAGAAAAGCCCAGGTCCTGATGGATTCACAGCTGAATTCTATAAAAAATTTAGATAAGATTTAATGCCAATACTCCTTAAACTCTTCAATGAAATTGAAAGAGAAGCCGTCCTCCCTAACTCATTCTTGGAGGCAAGTATCATTCTGATACCAAAACCAGAGAAAGACCTAACCAAAAAGAAGAACTATAGACCAATCTCACTAATGAACATTGATGTAAAGATTCTCAATAAAATACTGGCAAATAGAATGCAGCAAATCATTAAGAAGATTATATACCACGACCAAGTGGGGTTTATTCCCAGAATGCAGGGATAGTTTAACATATGCAAATCAATAAATGTAATACACCACATCATCAGAGCCAAAAATAAAAATCACATGATCATTTCAATAGATGCAGAAAAAGCTTTTGATAAAGTCCAACACATGTTCATCATAAAAACCCTACAGAAACTCAGAATAGAATGTATGTGCCTCAGTCTCAAAGGTCATCTGTGACAAACCAACTGCCAACCTTATACTAAATGGACAAAAACTGAAAGCTTTCACTCTAAAATCAGGAACAAGACAAGGATATCCACTATCACCACTCCTATTCATATAGTTCTGGAAATATTAGCCAGAGCAATCAAACAAGAGGGAGAAATAAAAGGTATAAAAATAGGAAAAGAAGTGAAATTATTACTTGCAGATTACATGATACTCTACATAAAAGACCCAAAAACTCCATTAAAAGACTACTAGAGGTAATAAACAAATTCAGCAACATATCTGGATACAAAGTCAATACTCAAAAATCCAATAGCATTCCTGTACACAAACAAAAAATGCACTGAGAGAGAAATTATGGAAATATCGCCTTTCACAATAGTATATAAAAAATTAAATACCTAGGACTCAATCTAACCAAGAATGTAAAAGACCTATATGCTGAAAATTATACTACTGTAAAAAAAAGAAGATTGAAGAGGATAATAGAAAATGGAAGGATATTTCTTGCCCTTTGTTAGGAAGAACCAACATTGTGAAAATGGCCATACTCCCAAAACTGTTAAACAGATTTAATACAATCCCAATCAAAATACCATTAACATACCTCATAGATCTAGAGAAAACATTCCTAAAATTCATTTAGAAACAGAAGAAACCTAGGATAGCAAAGGCGATTCGGGGCAACAAAGGCAAGACAGGAGGCATCTCAATTCCTGACTTGAAAATATACTACAAAGTCACAGTGATAAAATCAGCATGGCACTGGCAAAGAAATAGACCTGAGGATCAATGGAACAGATTAGAAGATGCAAACACTACTACAAAGACTCAACTACCTTATATTGGACAAAGGGGCTAAACATGTTCACTGGAAAAAAAGCCTCTTTAATAAATGGTGTTGGAAAAATTGGCTTTCCACATGCTGCAGACTGAAATTTAGACCCATGCCTATCACCATACACCCAACTAAAGTCAAAATGGATCAAGGATTTAAATATTAAAACATAAAGACTAAATCTATTGGAAGACAAAGTAGATAAAAACCTTGGAAACATAGGGAGAGAATTCATGAATAAAATGCAAACCGCATGGGAAATATTTCAAAGAATCAACAACTGGAATCTCATATTACTAAAAAGTTTTTTCACTTCAAACAAAATCACCAACAAAGTGAAAAGAAAACCCACAGAATGGGAAAGAATTTTAGTCAACAATCACTCAGACAAAGGACTTATGTCCAGAACATATAAAGAATTGAAAAACATAAAGCCCCCCAAATTCATAGACCCTCTCCAAAAATGGGCATTGGAGATGAACACACATTTCTCAGATGAAGATATATAAATGGCAAACAAATACATGAAGAAATGTTCACCGTCACTGATCATTCAAGAAATGCAAATTAAAACAGCATTGAGATTTCATCTCACCCCAGAAAGTATGGCTGCCATCAAGAAAACAACTGATAACAAATGCTGCCTAGGTTGTGGGAGAAAAGGAACACTTCTCCATTGTTGGTGGGAGTGCAGACTGGTGCAACCACAATGGAAATCAGTATGGAGATATCTCAGAAGACTAGGACTGGAAGTTCCATTCAATCCAGCTATTCCCCTTCTGGATATTTTCCCAGAAAAATTGAAAAGGTCATGTCACAGTGATATATGTGCACCCATGTTTATAGCAGCACAATTTGTGATAGCTAAATCTTGGAAACAACCAAAATGCCCATCAACTGCAAAGTGGATGAGAAAAATGTGGTATTTTTATACAATGGAATACTACTCAGCTGTAAAAAGGATGATCTTGATGCCTTTATTGATAAATGGAGGCAACTTGAGAATATCCTTATTAGTGGAATAAACAAGACTAACCTTAGTAAATATCACATTGACTCTAGTGTAAAAAATAATAAGAATGGACAGAATAATGGTATCCAAAAAGTATAATACATATGATAGATATTGTGAAAGGGAAGTAAATTGCTCTAAAGGATATAACAGTATGTATAGTGTGTAAATAGATGACCATATTACTGAGCTTTTGTTAGATCATTGAACAGAAGAGTTTGTACTGTCAATTTTTGATTGTCTAACCACATTTTATGATTAGATTTTGTAACTCTAACAACTGTTGTTAACTTGACAAGATGTATCAACTAGTGATTTTATGATGTTAATTTTTTTGAACTCTGTATTGTACTTTTCTTCTTGTTTTTTCTATTTTGTCTTTTTTTAAATTTTCTTTTCTCTCTTTCTTAAAATAAAAAAACTAGTGATGAGCCACAAATTGGCATGTATAAATTTTGATGCTGACAGATAATTAATATCAAACGCATATCAAGACACACAAATCAATAAGCAACAGGCAAAAGTCTGAACAGGCACATCACAAAAGAGAATATAATCACCAAAAAATTGATTTAAGAGTCCACGCTTGATTTCATTAATAATTTTAAAATAATAGTGAAATAATATTTATACTTACAGATTAGCAAAAATTTCTTCAGCAACACCAAGTGCTAGAGAGGATGTAAAGCAAGAGAAAGACTCATGTCCTGACAGCAGAAGCGCACATTGAATAGGGGAGGATTTTAACATTACATAGCATCACACACACCTTTTCTGTAGCCCAGAAATTCTGCTCTAGAGAAGTTGATAGCAGCATATTAACAGAAAACAAAGAAGCCTGAATGCCCATAGTTACAAAAATGATAAAGACAATGAGATGATACCCGGAAAAGAAAATACTAAGACTTCTATGAAAGCAGATAAATCTTATATATGTTTGAGTGAAAATAAAGCAGGATGCAGAGACAAATACATGTGGAATATGTAGTTCAAAACTCAACAGTGCCATGGTCATGGTTGTGTGCATGTGTGTGCACACTTAGGCATGCCTGATAAAACTACAGAGAAAAACAAGGAGTAATTAACACCCCAGCAAGACAGGATCCTGGTTACCTGCAGGAGAAAGAGAATCTGCAGCGGGGAAGGGAGAGCAAAAATTGGACGTTGAGGTACAGGAAGTATCTTTCTTGGGTTGAATGAGGGACATGCATGTATGTTTCATATTGTCACCGTTAGTAATACGCATTTATGTTTGCTACAATCTTCGGTATGTATGGTGTATTTCACAATAAAACAAACTGCTAGAGGCTAAAGAATTGTGGTAGAACACACAAGATGGGCCCAGTAAGTAGGTTTTCAAGGTTTAATAAGACAGAAAGTTTCCCTGAGGCTCTAATTCAAGGCTGAAAGTAATAAAAGTGAGAGGAAAGCCTTTAAGTGGGGCAGAGACTCCTGCTTGTGTCCTTGGAGGTTGCTAGGGATTTCATGACTGCAGGAGTAAATGAATGATTTGAGAAGGAAAACTTGAGCAAAGGAGTAGTATTGACTTTTTTTTGTATCTAAGAAGGTACATCTGAAGATGCAAAAAGGCTCTGTGTTTTCTTTTTATAAATACAAGGACTTTTGTATTGGTTACTTATACAAGTAAGTTTATTTCCCTCATACGGCAAGAACAGAAGTAGGCAGTGCTGAATCTGTTCAGTAGTTAGCAGTGTTTCTAGACCCAGGATCCTCTGTCTTATCATTAGTTTTAGTGTGGGGGCTTTTTGTCTCTTGGAGCTTGGAACTTTTCATCTACTTTTAATGCAGCGTTAGGGACATTCCCCTAAGTCTTCATCGGCAAAGCGAAGGCTTTCCTAGAACTGTCCCACAGCCTGCCACTCATCTTCATAGGCACAACATTGTCTTGTGACCATTTCTTGCTGCAAAAGAGCCTAGGAAAGTGATTGTTTTGCCAGAGCTACTAGTAGGTTAGGAGTAGGCAAGAGGGAAGGGACAAGGGTAGCAGTGCGTTCGGACCAATGCCTGTCACAAACACCACTCAGAATGCTTCCTTTTCTCTCCGCAGGTGCCAGTCTATATGATGATGACTTATATAAATATTTCCACTTCCATCACTCGCATGGGGACACCATGACTGCCATAGATCCAAAGCAGATGAACATTGCTACTGCTGTTTGGACCGTTGTGTCTTACGTCGTTGCAGACATGGAGGAGATGCTGCCCAGGTCCTGAGAAGAGCAAGCAAGAAGGCATTTTTGTCCTTCCTGCCAGGAATCCTGGATCTGCAGCTTCGGGAAACTCCCCTTCACATAATCTGATTCAGATTCAAAGCACAAATCTTTTGCATACTTTCCTTTATCCTATCTTGATGCTTTCTAAATTGTTTCTAGATTAAAAGATGATTCCTACTACTACATAGAATCAATACATGGTAGATATTACAAGAGCATTTCTTTATACTGCCTTTTCAAAGTATTGTTTGTACTTAAAAAATAAACAGCAAAAGACCTCTTTTTGTGTGCTAATGTATAAATATTAAATATAATGAAATAAATTGTGTGGTTTATGTTATTTATTGATAGAGTGATGCTTAACTGAATATATACAGGCACTTGGCTTTGTAATTTGTATGATTTTATATTATATGAAATTTTTCAATGAAATCTAAAGTTTTTAAGTTAGGAGGAAAGATGCCCTCATTAGTGAAAAAAATCCAGAATGTATAATCCATGTTATGTTTTACATGTTTCACACCTTTCTATGAAGTTGGGACTCATTTACATCTTGTTAAAATTGAAACTCAGAGAGGCCAAAAATTATTCAAAGGGCTCTACAGAGCAAAACCATTGGTCATCACCCACTCTTGAGACAGTGTCCCCTTTTCTTCCTCACATGATCTCCAGTATTCAATACAAAGTTGCAAAACACAGAGGAAAATATCTACAAGCAACAACAATGAAAAAACCCTCATGCTCAAGAGAAAAAGCAGAGAACCAGACTTAGAGACAATGCAGAAATTGGAATGATGAGACAGAAAGTTTAATATAACTAAGAGTATAGAAGGAGAAAATGTGGGTTACCCACCTTTTAGGAAAAATTCAGCAAACTTTCTGGAGAGAAAACTGTGAAATAGAGTCACCTTTGAATATTAACATAAAAAATACAATACCAGAGACAAAAATTTCTTTGTCGGGCTCATAAGCAGAATGGACAAGGTTGAGGAAAGAATTAGGGAATCTGAATATAGGTCAATAAAAATCCAAGTTGAAACACTAAGAGAAGAAAGAATGGGGGGTGCCAGAATGAATCATGCAAGAGCTGTGAGACATCACAAAGTCTAATATTCATGGGATGTAACTGGGTTGTGAGGAGAGGACAAATTATCAATTTTATTAGTATACTAATATATCAGTTAGCTTTCTGGTCACCGAGACCAAATACCTAACATTCACAATTTAAAAGAGTAGAGGTGTAGTTGGCTCACAGTTTCAAAGGATTTGGTCCATCACCAGCTGACTCCAATGCAGAAGCATCCTGGTGGAAAGCTGCAGTGGAGCAAGGCAGCAGAGGGGTACTGGCCAAGGGCCATAAAGAGTACCCAGGATCATGCCTCCATCACTCTCCACACACACCCGGAAGTGTGCTTTTCAACCCCCTGGCTTGCTTCCAAGCCAATTAAATTGATAATTCAGTCTAAGTGTCACAAATAATGAAAAGGATTGAAGATCAGAAAAGGGTCTTTGATTTTTGGCAAGAAAGCAGACCAGTACTCTGACTGAATTTTATATTGAAAACAACTAAAACTGCTAGGTAGCATATGGGAAACACTTTCTGAAGTATATGAATGAACTGGTTAAAAAGTAAAAGATATTAAAAGATGAAGACATACCGAGAAACATACAGGGGACATTAAATCAGCTTTGCCTTTGAGAAAATTTGAAAAATGTAAAAATTTTAAATCCCATTTTTGCAGACCTTCTGGGATAAAAGGACTGTTAAAAAAACTTATCTGACACATTAAGAGTACTAGAAAACCCCTATAAAAATGAGATACAAATTGTATCTCAGTAAAATGGTGAACTAAAATATCCCTGAGGACTTCAAAGGAAATTACTAAGATTGAATAAATCCTAAGTAGAGGGTCTAAGGTAATTCCCACATGTAAAGTTACAAAAAAAATATAAATTCTCAATCAAAAATTTAAAAAAAAAGAACCATAACAGTCTAATCAATGGCAAACCAAAAACAACAACAGAATTAACCTATACTACCTCTGATATTTGGAATTTTTAGGTTGAGAATTTGTACAACTATGTCCATTATATTTAAGGAAGCAAAAGAAAGAATTAAAAATAAAAAACAAAGGATTATAAAAATGAACAAGCATTGTAACAAGATCCAAAGGAAACTTCTAGAATAAGAGAATTCTCAAATAAGAGAATTGTTTTCCATTCTCATTAAATTACCCCATTAATGGACTAATTTAATGAGAATCCATTGCATGGACGGTAACAGTGAAGACAATAATGAGAATTTATCACAGAAAAGACAAAATTTATGAAATATGAGAGTTTAAAAAATATGAAGGTTTGTTATATTGTCTAGCATGTAATCAGGTTCCAGAAAAAAAATTGGCCAAAGACTTGTCTGAAAAAATAATAAAAAATGTCAGGAAATCATGAAATACACAAAGCCACAGGATCAAGATGCCCAATAATTCCAGACAGAATGAATGAAAACACATGGAGAAATTACAGGCCACAAAAGAAAAAAGAAAATTTCTGAAATAAGAGAAGATGGATTCTTTTTAAAGGAGCAATAATTAGACTTTTTAACAGCAACAGAAGATAGTAGGATGTCTCCAATGTGCTACGAGACAATTATCTAGGAATATTCCTGCACTTACTGAAAATAAGCAGTTTCCAGAGGGAGTTAGGAGGTGGCCATCAAGGGCTTGGGGACTTGGGCCAGCCATGCTCATTATGTAGCTGCGTTCTTAGCCCTGATACCTCCAAGAGGCCTCTTTAACTTAAAAGGCCTTTACTTAACTTTACTTTCCTCTACTCTTAGTTCCATTCCACTTCTAGCTGCCTCTCTCCCTCGAGTTCCCTCTCTATAAAATGCCTGGAGCCTTGAGTTGGGGCTGGTTAGCAGTGAGATGATTGCCTATTTGCCTCTTGCTTGTACTATCTCAGTAGGTGATTAGGGCTGATTACTCCCACCTAACTGACCATCTCAACCTGCCAGCTTGCTAGAAATTAACAGCTAAAAAAAAAGTGGTAACTTTTTAAACAAGTATGGACTAATATGACAATAATGATTGTGTGGTATTGTATTGGAAAAGAAAACAAGATGGAAAGAAAATACTGAAAAGTAGATACTTGAATAAGAAATACTAGACTAGAATAAAAAAAGAAGCTACTGGAACTACTGTTCTAAGATCCTTATATTGCCCTGGAAGACAATAAAGATCCTGTCTAACTTTAGGTGTTGCTAAGTTAAGTGTGAACGCTGAGTTTTCTAAAGAAACCTCTTAAAGATGTAGATGTAAAACAACGAAACAATCCCACTGACAAATAAGAGAAAAGGCTCAACAAATTTGTCATATTCAGTGACTACACTGCCATTAATCAGTTTTTTAAAAAAAAATCCCTAAGTTTGGAAAATAAAAACTGACCCAATGAAATTAAAAGATGACTGCTAAATAATCCATAAAACACAGAAAAAAAATCATGATTAAAATTAAAACAACACAAAAAATCTCCATATCAAAACTCATGGAATCCAGGTAGATGGAGACAAATTTACAGTTCTGAATGCTAAAAATAAAAAAGGTGAAAAAATTTACCTCATTCAACTTAAAAAGGAAAGAAATTGAGGAAGAAAAGGCTTAGGCAGGAAATACAGAAACTCTGCACTGCGTTTCACGTGGTAACATTCCCATCCTGTCTTCACAATGGCAGACGAGGGGCTGTAAATGGAAACTTCATTTGCTAGACATCCATTGGAGACCCGCATAGGTAATAACTCCTACAACAGTGGTCCTCAAGGCACTCAAGGAAATCTTTGACTTTAATATTGATCATAGAGCTTACAAGATGGTGTCTTCCAATTCAATCCAAATGACAGTAATTCTCTGGGTCCTGCTGGATTGAGAAAGCACATCCTAATTCTTCAACCATACTCCGTTAGATGAAATGGCCACCATATTTAATATAGGGCTAATCTGCCCCACTCCTGTGACTCAGTACTTCTAAGTATGCAATGCCTCCTGAATAAAGAGGTTTTCTACTAAACAGGGAGAACAAGAACCATGTCCATCTTTGAGTTCCTAGCATTAGTCCCTCCATTCCTTTGAGGTGGGTCTTCCCCCAGCCTCTGCTAGTTTCCTAAAATGCACACACTGGTCAGCAATTAACTGAAAACACAAGAGGAAGTATAAAGAGCTTCTGCAGATCTTGGTGTTCCCTCCCTGGGCAGCTCTCAGCTCTGCAAGACTGTGTCTTGTGAACACAGCCACCTTGACCTCAGCAGGTAGATTCCTCCCCTCCAATTCATGGTGCACTCTACAACCAGAAACTCTGTTGAAGCCTCAGGGCCAACATGGGCTCATTTATTTATTTTCTGTTGCTGAGGCACCATTGCCCTTCATTTCCTGATGTCTGGTATTTTGAAAATTGTTGTTTCACATATTTTATTTGGATTTGTAGTTGTTTTGTGCATAAACCTGTGTGGTGATTCTTATTCCTCCTACTTAATAGGAGGTTGATGTCAGGTTACTAATCTTTGTCTAATATCTAACATCTATGTTCCTTCTCCAATTCATGGCGTCTATATATTATTAGACTCCAAGAGTTCTTTATGGTTAATATGGTAATAATTCTTTAATTTCAAGGATTACTTTCTAGAAAGATTATACATATGCTCCTGGACTTAGGATAAAGTTACATTCCATTAAACATAACCAGGCCTAGAATGCCAGCACTGCAGGAGGTTGAACAGAGGAAACACAACTTTGAGCACACTCTGGCCAATTTGACAACTTAGCAAAAACTTGTCTCAAAGAAAAAAATTGGAGGGGTTGAAGCTCAGTGTGAAGGCCCTAGGTTCCAGCCAGCCAGTGCAAAAACAGAAAGAGAGAGAGAGAGAAAAAAAGATTACATCCCAATAAATTCATTCAGTGTAGGTCAAAAATATGAGTTGAAAATTCATTTACTACACCTAAGTGAGCAAATGCCACAGTTTAGCAATAACCTTCTAGGCACTGGCCACTTGTCCTCATGATCATGTGGCTGATAGACTGCCACTGCCCAGCATCTAAAAAGACTATCATACTATCTAACATCAGCCTGGGAAAAAATCAAAGTTCAAATTACAATTTCTGCAGAAGGCATCTTGTTTTAATACCGTCGTCAAGTCAAAAAATCTTAAGCTGAACCATTGTAAATTAGGAAACTATCTTTGTCCAATTTTGTATTTAGTTGTAAAAACTTGTAGTAGACTGACTGCCTCTTTCTTGCTCCCAATGAGTGCACTTCTGCATCCCAAGGGACCCAATTTCTCCTGTTTTCTTCAGGAATAACAAAGAGTAACCTCATGCCTGAGCCCCACCCACTGGGCATGGCCCCCTCCTGGCAGCATTTTTATATCCCAGCAGATGAGAGCCCACAGGAAGCGCTATTTGTCTTCTCTGTCCACTACAAACCACTCTGTATTCATTAAAACTTTTAAGTTTCAGGGCAGCTGTAAAGCAGAAAGAAGCTGTCGCAAAATTGTATTTTAGTCTCCAATCCCCACCTGCAGGGAATATTTATCTTTTACCCCTCCCGTTCTGCCTCCTGGGTCATGGCACCAACTTGATTTCAGTGCAAAGCTACCCCCCTTCTCTACCCGCCATCCTTGACACGGAGTTAGGTAGGCAGGTTTAGGGTAGGATTGTCAGTACCTGGAGTTACTTCCAAGTGGCTCTGAAGAAACGGATCTGACTCCATCCCTTTGCCAATCCCACAAAGTTGTCTATTTCTCTGACCCCCCCTCCCCAAAAGAAATTACATGGGGGCCAAATGATAGCAGAAAAGCCCATGGCTTCCTGACAATAGGGACTGAGTTAGGGGGACAATGAGAATGGTTTCTGGTTTGGGGGCTATTGAGGAGTGAGGTTATCCATAGCACTAATAGTAGAGGAGGTACAAACATATGTAGGAGCTGGAAAAAAAGAAAAAAATATAGAGAGAAAAAGAAATATGGAGAGAAAGTCTGTGAGTTTGCTTTTGTCATAGCAACTCTACTTGAACATTATAATTGTTAGGGTCTACTAGGTGGCCTTGAAGCCCGGCCTGTGTTATTGAGTGACCATAGCAATAGGTATTTTTAAATATAATTCTTTTTTTTCTCATAAATTGTTGTAAAAGGAACTGTTCATCTGCTATGAAGATGGTGTATCAGCCAAATGGTAGCCTGTTTGCTAAACATACAGCTGCTTTGCAATTTGACTTTAGGGTCAAGTTGCTTTTCTGATTCATCTGGCTGAGTACACTTAAGTGCAGATTGAGACGAGAAACCCATTTAAATATTGTGTAATATGAAATGGGTGAATTCTGGAACAGAGAAAAGAGAGGATTAGAAGGAAAGGAGGTCAGCAGCTGATTTTGCCCTTGACATTGTTAAGATGTGGTTTTCGAGAGTTCTAGTGCGTGTGAGTGTGTGTGTGTGCGTGTGTGTGAGTGTGTGCGTGTGTGTGTGTGCGTGTGTGTGCGTGCCAATGATTTGGAGTTTGTGTTCCCTGGAGTGTTCTGCCTTCCTCACAATAATTACACTAATGACACCAAGACTGTTTTGAAAATTCTCATGTGTCTACACTGCATACATTACATTACCACATGGTCCTATCTGCTCAGTATGCTCCTTTCATAACAATTTGAGATGCCTCTCATTTACCTTGAGTAAATATCAAACACATCTTGATATCTATATCTGTCTCATGAAATATACATCTTCTCTAATGGTGCCCAAATGATTAATTTACAGCTATGTGATGATTAGCATAAAAATCTCATCATGACATGAGATAGAAATGTTATCATTAATTGCCATTCGAAGTGAAGAATGTTTGCTGCATAGAAATTAATGATGCATGCTTACTTCTCAATTCTCCGTTAAACCCGAAAAAACCCAGACTGCTTTGAGAGCAGAAAGAAATTACCTTTGAAGTTTTGTTTGTTTGTTTTTTCTCCTCTCCCTTAGATGCTCCACAATTAGCCAAAAGAAGGGTGGGAAGCAATTGTTAATGAGGTTGAGACAGATGGACTCAGCTTTCATCAAATCAGATATTCCGATCAATTGGTTACTCACCTCCAGGCAAAGACCTTTTCCCTGGACATGAGAGCCTCCAGTAGCCTTGAAATTTGACAGGTAAACATTCACACATTTGGCACGTATCCTAAGATGCTCACATTTTTAATATTACTGGCAGTCATTCCGAGTCTGCTCAACCAGCTACGCAATTATCTACAAGTTTGATGGTACCTTACAAAGCTTTGCTTTCTTTCCCAGATTTAAAGAACATGTTCTGTGCATGTTCAAGCCCTGGTACATTTTTTTTCTCTTAGTTTTAAGTACCAGCTGGCCTAGCCCAGAGATTTCCCCATGCTAAACTTGGTTTTGAGTCTACCTGAGCACGACCATCCAAACTGTCATCTGAGCCCTGAGCCAGTTATATCGCCAGGTGCCTTCCCTGCATTTTCTCAGTGCCACGAGATAGATCCTGTTTTAATACTCATTTTAGCTATGAGAAAACTGAAGTACATAGCTCACAAGTTTCACAGAACTGATAAAATGTGATTGAAATCTAAACAATTCCCATCCAAATATCCTCCTTAGACAAACATAAGTTCTCTGGATAGCAGCCCATTTAATCTTTACTGCATGAATAACTTCTCTTTGACAGCTGCTATTCCCATTTCCCTGAATAAAATCCTGGATGTGAACAATGTCACACTTTGGCTGAGGAAAGAGCAGCCCTGGCCTGACCCTGCCCTGCTTTCAGTAGGACAGTAGGATCCATGTATCATGAAAACGCATCAGTAATAAATGTCTTGAGGGACTCTTGGGTGTCACTGTTCCAGGGCTGGCCTTGGGAGCCAACCCAATGTGGCTCCTGACAGCACCCACATTCAAGCTCATGGCATTTAGACTCAGAAGACAGGTGACATCTCAGGTCCTGCCTCTGAGAGAAGACTGAGTCCAGATGCTACGAAAACACACACTGCTTCAGAGCTGGAAGAGGATCTGTAGAACAAAAGTACTCGAGAAGAAAAGGCAAATTCATTAAGTTGTCAAATCTTTCCTCTCTAAGAGCATGACAGCAATAGAAACTTGTGTAATGAGGTATCATTTCCCATTTTCTTGGTGTTCATCGCACACGGACTTGTGGTCGCAATGGTATTCACGAGTTAGCCTGGTATTCACAGCTGTACATGGAGGTGTTTTACACTATTTAGTATTTGCTATGATAAATAATTTGTATTCTTTATAAATTTGAATATGTTGATGTTAGGCCTTATACTTCAGAAAGGTGACATTTATACCTTGCATTGGCAATTAGATGAGCAAGTCATACTAGAAATGAAAAATTTTATTATATAAATTTAATAATACATTTTTTCAAGCATAAGAAATGTATGCTTTGAGTATTTTTATTGTAAAACAGGATGTCCATTAATTACAATTTACATATCCCCTTAATCACAATTTACATATCCCCTTAATCTGATAGTTAATTGTTAAATTATTTTTAAATTAAATAAAAGTAATTTAAAATATACATAAAATTTCCCAATTTACCATTTTTAAGTGTGTGCTGCAGTGGCATTGAGTACATTTATAGTGTGGTGCAAGCACTACAACCATGTAGCTCCAGAACCGCTTTAATTCCATTTCCCTAATGATGTAGCGATTTAGCACATTTTCATGTGCTTGTTGCCTGTTGGCACATCTTCTTTGGAAAAATGTCAACTCAAGTCATTTTCTCATTTTTTAAAACAGTTTATTTGGTGTTGCTGTGGTTGTTGTTGGAGAAGTCTTTAGTCTATTTAAATTGTTTGTAGATGATCTAACTTTATTTCCAACTTTGCAGTAGTCTAGCTTCATTCATCTGCACATGGATCTCCAGTTCTCTCAGCAACATTCACTGAAAAGCCTATCTTCTCTCTACATGTGGTCTCGGCACCCTTGTGAAAAACCATTTGACTATATATGTGTGAGATTAATTGGTGGGATTTCTAGTCTCTCTCCATTAACTATGTCTGTCTTTAGAGGAAGGCTATACTATTTTGATCATCATAGTTTTACAGTAATGTTTAAAATCAGGAAATATGAGACTGCCAGCTTTGCTCTTTTTCAAGATTGTTTTGGCTATTTGGAATTTGTTGGCATTCCATATGAATTTTAGGATCCACTTATCTTTTACTGCAAATAGTACCAGTGGAATCAGACATTGTGGTACAAACCTCTAATCCTTGCACTTTGTGAGGGTGAGGTGGAAGGATCTCAAGTTTGAGCTCAGCCAGGGGCAATTTAGCAATTAGCAAGACTCTGTCTTGATAAATAAACAAACAAGTAAATATGTTTTAGGGATATAGCTCAGCTGGAAAGTCCTGGTTCAACCCACAGTACCACACACACACACACAAATAAAAATGATAAACAAAGATCACCATTGGGACAGGAAAATCATTAATTCTGTAGAAATCTTTGATAAAATTGACATTTTAACAGTATTGTCTAAAATCCATAAATAAAGATGTCTTTCCACTTATTTGTTTCTTCTTTAATTTCTTCCAGAACTATTTTATCATTTTCAGCACATAAGGCTTTGGTTAAGTTTATTTCTAAGTACCTTTTCTTCTTGATGCCATGATAATTGGAATATTTTCCTTAATTTCCTTTTCAGATGTTTTTTGTTAGTGTGCAGAAATGCAAATAATTCTTGTGTGTTGATTTATACTTTTCAACTTTGTGGAATTCATCTGATAGTTCCAACAGTTGTTTTTTGGAGATCTTAGGGCTTTCTACAATAAGATCATGTCATCTGTGAATACAGATAATTTTACTTCTTCCTTTCCAATTTGAATGTATTTTATTTCTTTTTTGTCTAATTCTTTTGGCTTTAATAGCTAATTTTGAATATTTTAGAAGACATATAACTTTTTTGAGAACATGTATAAGATATCTTTATGTACATTTACTTCAATATACATTCTTATCAAACACATTGGAATGCTCTATATTTGAATAAAATGTATTTTATGTTTTAATCCTTTAAAACATTATTTTCAACAGAATATAAATTGTATAGAAGAAATTTCTTGTCGAAGACAAGAAAAATAAATTTTATGGAATATACATAATTATAACATATTATGGATTATCTATATCTTTATTATTTTCTCAGGCATTCCTGGCCCACCAGTAGAATACCCAGGCTTTGACAATAATAACTACATTCAACTATCTTTGATACTGTTCTTATTTTCATTAATTATGAATGTATGTTTGACAAAGCAATGTCTAAAAGATTCATAGTTTAACGTTTTGTGAGTTTTCCTTTATAATTTTTCAATACTTAAGCATGTTTCAATTATATCAAGGCTATCAGAATTAGGCAGCCTGGCACTGCCCCTCAGTCCTTTCCCTGCACAGATGTGAGGGGCAAGCTCGGATTTTAACACAGTTTATACTCTGATAAAATAACCACTCCTTGCTTTGAAGCGAGGATCTTTACATATTGCAACCCAGTCTACATACTCCATTGCGTGGAGCCCTCAGTAGCTGCCATTTGAACTTGGAATAAAGTTCATAATATGGAAAACCCTGCTTGTTCTAACCCTTCCTCCCATGCGGACTCAGTTTACACTGTTTCCCCCTTTACACTGACCACATTAACTTTTTTTCTAATTTTTGCAACATATCTCCTCTGGCCCTGAGACCATTGCGTATCTGGTTCCCTCTCTCTGTGCTGTTCTTCCCCTTACCCTCTTCTTTGTCTAATCAGCCTTTGCCCATCAATGAGATTCATTTCCCAGGTTACTTTCTCTTCCCAGGAATCCTTCTTTGAATCTCTGAACTTGATAGATTTCAAGCAAAAATAATTACTCTGATAGTCATAAATAGAAGCTAATGAGTATGTGTTATCCAACAGTCAGAGAAGTAAGCACTTTATGTGTCTTAACTCCTTGAATTCTCACAACAGCCTGCCTCCTACCTTTACAAATAATTAAGTCAAGACTTATACAAGTTGCCTATGGTCACATTGTTAACTGGAGGTAGCTCCGGGATTTTAACCAAGACTGTATCATCCCAGGGACTGTATGTTTAGCTACAATCCCGTAGTGATTTCCCCTGATAAGGATCCCCATTCACCCATCCCATGTGTTTTTAAGGCACTGTGAAGTGCTGGGGGTAGGCATGGCAGCCAGCAGCGAGATAAGCAAGTCTTGCTCTCTCTCGAGGAACTTTTTCGAGATAAGGAGAGAGACTACGAAAAATAAACAGGAGGTTCCCATAGTATAAATGCACAGGTTCTATTCTAGTGAGCAACTAGAGAAGGCCTGGTATTCACTGGGTGAGCACAGCTGTGCTCTTAATAGACAGCCTCTTTGATCTGAGTCCTGAGAGACGAGGAGCGCAGAGAGCTAATTTGCCCTGGCAACAGATGTCCTACATTTTAGCTGGAGTAAGGACTATATTCTCTTTCCCACCCCACTTTGTAATTAGACACAGCTATGTGACTAAATTCTGGCTTAATAGGCTCCAGTTATGATTGGAATTGGTGTAAAAAACTTCCAGAAAACCTGTTTAAGGGGAGTTAGGGAGGTGAGAATGCTTTCCTACACCCCCTCATCCTTCCCGCTGGTAAGAAGTAGCATTAGCAACAGATTTGGACCATGATGTGAACATAAGATGCCACATGCCAGGAAAGGAGACAGGAAGGGGTCCGGGGTGCCGTACTGGAGTACGGTGCCAGAGTGACACTGACCACCTCAAACTTCTAGAATGGAGCATGCTGTCTCCCACTGCACTTCTTTATTCTTCTGCAAATGCAATGCTACTCCTTGTGAAGTGTAGATGACAAGCTTCATGTACAAGCTTTTGGTCACAGTGGTGACTAATAAAACACCCTCAGGAAGTCATTACAACCCTTTTGGTTGCATCCGACTCCCAATCACAAAACTTGGCTGGTTTCCCTTTCTCTCACACACGCCTTTAGAAGGTGAGGGGAAGGTGTTTGGCAGCCTGGAAAAGCTACTTGCTTGATCAGATGACATCTCTGCCTACTTGACAAAGTTAAAAAGTGCCACTGCGCAGATCTCTGAGAAACATCTGTGTGACACATTAGTGATTTCACAAACACATTCAATGCTCAGACAAAGCTTTTGATGTCCCTGATCTTTGCACTTACAAATGGTGGCTGAACAAACAGAAATCAATCTTCTTTGAAACTCTTCAAAGGAGTGAGGTTGCCTAAATCAGTTTGTTGATTGTTCTCTGACTTCCAAAGGTCAGGGAAAGCTTTCTGTCGGTTTTGTTGTTGTTGTTTTTGGGGTTTTTTTGTTGTTTGTTTTTTTGTTTTTGTTTTTTGGTCTTTTGGGGACAAGGTCTCACTATGTGGTTCAGGCTGGCCTTGGGTTCACTTTGTAGCCCAGGATGGTCTCGAACTTGCCTCAGCCTGCCTCAGCCTCCCGAGGGCTGGGAGTGCACCATCATACCCAGCTGGTTCATCTTTCCAAAGACACTTTCATGATCTCTTCTAGGCATCTTTGGTTTTTATAGGAAATTTAAAACCATCATTTATCTGTTTGATAGACAAGTTTCAATACCCTATAAAACTTTTGGCTGACTTTTAAAAGGAGCAATAATGATTAATTTCAAAACCGTTATGTAAACATCCCATTAGTAAATGGTAAATAGAACTTACCATCATGGCAGTAAATGATTAAGAGCAGGAACTGGGTCTCCTACCAACATATCTGAAACTCATGAAACCATGCATGTGCCACAGTCATTATGTCAGGATATTCTGAGATTGTTACCCTGACATTTGTATGAACTAGAGTTTGGTCATGTGGAGGAGGAATATAATTAAAACCTGTTTTTCAACCATTTTAAACTAAGTAATATCCCTTGGGGGTAACACTCGCTATGTAGAAAATGCCATGGAAACTACCTTGTGAGATGATGAGCTAAGAAGTCAAAGCTTTGGGGTCTTCTCTGTCACTATGACCCTCTTAATCAAGACTATAAGTAAGTGACCAAAATACATTTAAATGACCTTCAGCAAAAAAGAAATAAAACAGAAAATTGCCGAGTTATCACAGCAACTCGAGGTTTTGGACACAGCAAGGTTTTAGGAATTAAGCCGGCAACTGACGCCTGCTTAGACATGCTTCCCAACCCTCTTCACCTCCAAATATTACATAAATTGTATTTCTATGGCCCTTGGGGATAAAATAATGAGGCTGCTCTGTGCAATTGAAAATGCCTTCCTCCCTGGCATACTGATCAGCCATCCAGACAAAGCCCTTTCTTTATTCTCCTAGTTCCCAAGTTCTTAGGAGACAGGCATGACCACTATCTATTGAACTCCTTCCCGAATATGGCAGGCACTATTCTAAGCAATGTTCTAATTGTGTGTGCATTTCATTCCTTCATCAAATCCTCACACTATCCTCTCTGTCCAGTAATTTCTCACTTTATAGACTAGAAAACCCAGTTGTTCAGGACTCAGCAACTTGTCTGAGGTCCCAGGATCCATGGTGGAAGCAGCAATTGAATTCAGTTTGGCTCCATTTTGCTCTGACTCCTCAACCATAGTGACCCAGGCAGTAAAATCTTCTACAAAGTAAAATAACTTGATTGGCCAAGCTCGAATTTGGTGCCCATGCTGAACCAATCAGTGATGAGAAATGGATGAGACCAGACTGTCTTCCCCGCAGAACTGGCTCTGCCACTTCAGACAAGTCAAAAACCTCTCAGTGCTTCTACTAGTCTGCAAAATATCATTTACCATTACTCACAGGATTATTGTAAAGATTAGGTGGAGGAAAAAAATCTATGAAAGTCCTAAGAACAATACCTGGTACTAATTAAATTCTATTTGTATCTATTGAATTAACATGTGTTACATGTATTGAAATAATCTGTTTATTATCTACTTCTGCACCAGACAATGGAATCCTTGAAGTCAAGGACCTTGGCTTTCCCGTCTCCTAGCCACACAAAAGGCAAAAGCCCACTGCATTGTCATTGAAAGATGCTCTCTCCTACTCACTTGCCAGTTTGATGTGGCTATAGGATTTGTAGACTGGGACCAACTGAATTGAGAAGAAACTCAAATAGGAATGGACCAGAGATGGGGGCTTAAAGGGAGAGATGTCCTAGAGCGGTAATACTGTGCAGTAGAGATATGTGGCATCACCTGCCACATATAGCTAAGCAAGTCAGCAGGTCACACAAGAATGGACCCAGGATCACATCCTTCCACAGACAAATGATGAGCTTGGCTCCTGTTTACATGCTACTCATTTCTCACCTTGTGCATGTTTGGTTCAGCATCCCCTTCTATAAAGCAGACAAACACTATCCACCTCACTGGCTTGCTCTGGGGAATATGTAAGGAAACACTACAAAAACTCTGAGCATGTCCTCAATCAGCAGTGAATGTTAGCTCATTTTAGCACAATCATCACTGACCTGACTACTCTTGTCTGTAGAGCTGGAAGATGCCACACCCATTTTCTTTCTTGTGTAAGGATCTTGTGTGTTTAGTTTTGCTCTTATTTATTTAGTTCTTATGGGAACTATGTGTTAGCAGGTTGTCTGTTGGAAGTTTCCAGACCTTTCCTCTTGGTTTTCATAAGTGTATCCCTAGACTCACAGGTAGCAATAGAACTTCTTGAGCTTTGAAGGCTTCCTAAGGACAGCAGCTTTCCCATATTCAAGTTCCCTGAAGTCCCAGCTTCTGGTACTCACAGTCTGATATTCCCAGGACTGTGTGAGGACATTGTTTGCAACTGCAGAACTCATTTAAATGGAGATGAACTGTACTTAGTTGTTATTATAAATAAATACGAACAAGAAAATCAAATACAGGTGCAGTGGGACTATCCTCAGTGTAATAAAAGCCTTTCCCTTTAGCTTTCTAAATAACTTTAAGGCTAAGGTTGTTCCTCAAACAGACTTTTAAAATGCTTTGGTTTCATAAGTGGAAAGAAGCCTTCTGGATGAATTACTGGCTGCCCTACACTAGAAACCTAACTATAAGAACCATCAGCTATAAATGGAGAGGTTATTACAAGGAGGACTTCATGGCCTAAGCGAGGGAATTATGCTGATTCACAGTGAGGGGGTTAAGCAGAAGGACATGTTTGGTGGCCAGAGCGTTCTCTCTGGCAAGGACATAGAGGTATAGTCTTATGCCATTTGCAGGGTTGGAGTTTATGTGGGAACCAGGAGCCCTGTAGAGTTTGGGTTCATTAGCCTTGGATTATTGCACACAGGGACTCATTAACTATGTGACTGTGAAGGTGGTAGAAAAGCTGGCGAGATTCAGCAGAACCCTTCATTCTACACAGTTTAGATCTTGGTGAAACTCCAGGGCTGGCTCCTCGATTCCCCTGGATTGATGATCAGACCTCATGTAATAAACTCCGACTCGATGCTGCTATCCACTCCAAACGATCCTGTGGTCAGCTGCGCCTTAAAGCATGCAGACTTAAGAAGCACTTTATTTCCAGAAAGCTGCATGAATTTTTCATTCAGAAACAGTTGAAGACAAAATTTTGTTTTATCTGAAAAAGTTTATTATTAACCAGTAACCTGATGCTTAACCCATCTCCCAAACCATGTCAATGCTCTGAGCACAAGTAAGGATATGGGTTCGATTTTTATGTTTCTGATATCTGCAACTTCTTTTGCATTACACTTTCACACAGAATCATCTTTGAAGAATACTTCCTACACTATGCTAGCACAGGGTGAAATTCTACTGTTCTGAACTTCTTTGTGTGAATCTGGCAATTAAGGTAATTAAATGACCCGCTACTAAATCACAGTCTTATCCAGTTTAATCAAAATGAATGCATGTCTACCTTTGGTCTTCAGTTTTTTTATCAACATTCAGCCTATACATTTTTAGCTTTCAAATACTTCAGAGTTAGAAGTGTTTACGAGGCATTTCCACTTGCACCCTCCCAGGGCAGCGTGCAAATGAGGGGCAGACACTGTTTTGGAAGGCAACGGGATGCAGTAGCCAAAGGCAGTTTTTCGAGCCAACTTCACTGCAGAGTTTGAATCTCGATCTATCCTCACTTAAGCTGTTGACCTTGGCAAGTTACATGTCCCAACTGTATTTTACCTTCCCCTCTGCTAAACTGAGATTAAAATTGTTCCACCTCTTCTGCATGTGTCTTATTTTCTTTAACATGGTGATCTCCAGTTCCAGTCATTTTCTTTTAATGGCATTATTTCACTCTTCTTAAAGGCATTTATATTTACATAGTAATTGCATTTATCAGTTGACTTAGCTACTGTGAATTGCACTGTAGTAAACATCGATATGCATATATCTTTACAGTATTTTGACTTTAATTCTTTTGGGTAAAACATGTCAAGCAAAATAACAAAGTGCAGAAAGACAAATATCGCCTGTTTTCTCTCATATTTGAAATCCAGGGAAAGACAGAGAGTTGATAGGAAAGTAGAAGGGAGACTACTCATGAAGAGGATCTGGCATGATCAAAGTATGTGATGCGTATGTACAAATACACCAAAATAAAACACATTATTCTGTATAACTAATATGCACTAATAAAAAACAAACTACCTCTACCTCACAGGCTTTCTATGAAATACTGAGTAGTATATAGAACAAGGCCTAGAACACAGTAGTTCTGGGTTTTTTTTTTTCACTTTTTTAAAAAATTTTTTATTTAAAGGGATAAAACAGAAAAAGAGAAATATTACAGAATTTCAAAAAAACATAAACAGTAAGAAATCACTAGTTGATAAATTACATATTGCTCTTTTAGAAATAGTTATTCAAGTTACAGGATTAAAGCACACAAAGTGGACACTAAAGGAGTGAGAGTGCAAACAGATCTGTTCAACAATCCAACAAGAACCTAGAAATATGGTCATCGATCCCACACACCTAAACATACATGCAGCTATATCTTTTATAGCGCTTCCTATTTCCTATTTTTTTACAATAGTAATTATACATTTTAAAAATTTTATTTAAAGAAAAGAAAAAAAGTGTAGCAACAATACAGAATTCTAAAAGAAAGAAAGAAAAAGGAGAATGAGAAAAAGCCCCACTAAGAAATCAGTAATTTATAAATTATGTACTGTCATCCTGGATGTAGTTGTTCAAGTTACAAAGTTAAAGGGTACATAGTAAATATTCAAACAGTCAGACTACAAACAGTTCTACTCAAAGATACAACAAAGATTCAGCAATATGGTCATCTATTTTACACACTCAAACATACATGCAGTTATATCCCTTAGAGCACTTTTTTTTCCTCTTTTTTTTACAATAGCAATTAAACATTTTGGTTTTATTACTCTTGTAGTTCTTATTTACTTTTTACACTAGAGACACAATATGATATTTATAAATATGATTCTTACTTATTTCACTAATGAGGATAGTCTCAAGTTGTCTCCATTTGCCTATGAAGGCCTCAAGGTCATCCCTTTTTATAGCTGAGTAATATTCCATTGTATAAAAATGCCACATCTTTTTCATCCACTCTGCAGTTGATGGGCATCTTGGTTATTTCCAGGATTTAGCTATCACAAGTTGTGCAGCTATGTACATGGGTGCACATATATCACTGTGATATGAACTTTTCAGTTCTTTGGGGAAAATACCCAGGAGGGGGATAGCTGGATTGAATGGGGCTTCCAATCCTAGTCTTCTGAGAATTCTCCATATGGATTTCCATGTACTGGCTCGACTTTGCCATGTTATGTTCCAGTTGTTTCTTTCTGCTTTTCCTCTTATTTAATTGTTTATCCTACCTGGTGGTTTCTTTCTGTTGTTGTTTTGGGGATTGTGG